>SNQJ01S0062734.1:9832-42018 GCA_010110895.2 Picea sitchensis
TCAATGACAACTCATTGATCCATCTTCATCTATGCATTCTCATCAAGGAAAATACATATTATATTACATCAATCATCAATCAATCAATCCTTTGACATCAATCAATCAAACCATTGGCATCAATGACAACATGATCCAACAATGTAGTGCTTCTGAATCCATGCCTTGACTGGCCACGATATTCTCTTCTATTTTTCCCTTCACAATGATTGAATTTTCCTTGATACCTAAAGGTAGAAGGTCTTCTTGGAAATATACTTCATGTGGATTCATCATTTCTTGAATTCTCACATCTTCCTCTTTATCGTCTTCCTAAATTCTGACATCATCTTTTTGAATTCTGACATGTTCCTCTTTTCCTATAGATTCATCATGATCTCGCATTATTGCAAACCCTATAAGTGTGATCTTTGGGACTTGTTCTTCATTCACCTTCTCTTCTTGTATTTCTCTTATTCTCCAAACCTTCTTGACATTAATATTTTCTTCCATGGAAGACTCTATCACGCTTCTACAATCACGAGATATGTGTCCATAGTTGTAGCATTTATAACATACAATATTGTATGGGGCCACATAAACATATCTTTCCTGAACATTTCTTCCATATGCTCTGCAATTCACAACTTTATGTCCAAAGTTATTACATGTAAAAAAATGACCCAGAAAGAAACTTTGATGCTTGGAAGCAAATGATTCTCTCTATGATGTAGTCCTTCTGAATCCATGCCTTGACTGACCACGATCTTCTCTTCTATTGTTTCCTTCACAATGATTGAAGTTTCCTTGACACCTGAAGGTAGAAGGTCTTCTTGGAAATCTATTTCCTCTGTATTCATTCCTCATCATTGTTGATTGTTGACATTGTGTTCCTCTGGTTGGCTAATATTCTTCTATTACCTAAATATTCTTCTTTGAAGACCTGAGACATCTAATGAATTCTGCGTAACTCTTTTGTTCTGTTTCTTTCTTCATGGAGCTTTAACATTTCTCAAAATGAATTTTCTCGTATCCTAGTCTAGACTTGTCACTACATGGCCTTTGAATGTTGAGAATGTTTTCTAGCACTTGAGAACCTTTCAAGTTCTTTTTAGTCTTGTTGACTTCAACTCTCGATAACACAACTTCTTCTTCAATCTTCTCACATTCTTTTTCTTTCTTTATCATCTAGATCTGCATTACTTCTTCAGTTCTCTTTCTTCTTTAAGATGGGTTTTCACAGAGATGATTTATTCTTTGAGTGACTTGGTTTTCTTCCTTTCCTTCTTTAGCTTAGTTAAATCATTGATTAGTTTTTCCTCAAGATCCACTCCACCTTCTTCTTAGTCAGTTTCAGGAATTCCTTTATGAGTTTCCATAGCCATAAAGACTACTGTTTTTGGATCACTATCGCTTTCATCATCCTCATCAGATGAAACACTTTCTTATTTGGAGTAGAAGCTTTTCTTGAAGAGTTTCTTTTTGTTTTCCTTCTTATTTCCATTTATATATTTATTTTCTTTCTTGGGGGATTCTTCTTCATCACTATCTGGCTTCTTAGCATAAGGAAATTTAGCAACAAATGACTAATTCCATCACAATTAAAACATTTTAATGGAAGCACACCTTGGTACTTTTCGGTTCCTTTATTTAACGTCCTTACAAAGTTTTTTATTTCTTCTACTTTGTCAGACTCCTTGTTGTAGCTACGATTTGGTTTTGACTTTTGCCTTTTCTTTTTCTTTGTCTTCTTGGATTCTTTGAAAGTTTCTTCCTTCTTATATGGCTTCTCCTATTTTGTTCTCATTTCATAAGCAATAAATATTCCATGTAGCTCGTCCATGCTTAGCGTACCAAGATATGCTCTTTCTTTTAGGGTTGAAATCTTAGGATCAAATCTCATTGGAAGAGAACTTAGTATCTTTTGGAAAATAACTGGTTCTTTAACTTCTTCTCCCAATCCTTTAATGGTATTTACTATTTCATCAACTCATAGAAAGTAAGCTACAATATCTTCGTCTTCCTTCATCTTCAGTTGTTCAAACTTGACTCTATAGGTTTGAAGCTTGGCCCCCTTTACTTTAGAATATCCTTCGTAAATATTTTGAAGTTTGTCCCAAATATCCTTTGTCGTATTACAATGCATAACTTTGACATATACTAAGTGATCTAGGCCATTCAAAATTGCATTTGTGGCCTTCAAATTGTTTTCACTGAGTTTCTTTCCATCTTTATCTGTTGGAGGAGTCGTAGGTGTTGTGCATCCATCTACTACTTCTTTCCATACATCAAATCCCTGTGCTTGTATATATGTTTTCATCCTTCTGCTCCCAAAAACATAGTTATATCCATGAAACTATGGTACTCCAATATTAGCGCACTCCATGATCTTCCTTCCAGTGATTAGACTATTTTCTAAAGGACCTGCTTTGATACCAGTTGTTGGAATACCGAGGGGGGGGGGGGCGCGAATAAATATGAGCACTTTTTACCACTTTCAATCACAATATATATAAACTTCAACTTTATCAACAATATTCAATATTTTATCACTTATGAATTTAGTATATCATTGCATCATAAACAATATCATTCATCAGTGCATAATAAACAACCATAGATACATAGTACACCATAATTTACGTGGAAACCCAAATGGGAGAAAATCACAAAATTATTTCTTATATATATCAAGAATACATTCATAGGAAGCACCAACTTCCTAATTCTCCAGCATCAATTGGAAGGAGGCTCCTACCTCCTATTTATAGGATCCAACTTGAAGGAAGCTACAACTCCCTGGATTTTCCAGCTACATCTGGAAGGAGGCTCCAACCCCCTAGTTTACAGGATCCAACCTGAAGGAAGCTCCAACTCCCTATGTTCTTTGGCTCCAACTAGGAAGGAGGCTATGACCCCCTTATTTACAGGCTCCAACCTGAAGGAATATCCAACTCCCTGTGTTCTCCGGCACCAACCGAAAGGAGGATACAACCCCATTTCCTTTCCCCATCCTACTACCCTAAAATATAAGTGTAGACTCATCCTATCACTACCACTGATACTGTCACCGATACATCAGTCAACTTGTCACTCTCACTGTTACATCAACATGTCACTCTCACTCTGTCACATCAACCTGTACCAGATCATGAATCAACCATGTACCAAAACCTGTACCATATAATGTACAAAACATGTACCATATCATGTACAAAACCTATACCATACCATGCATCAACCCTCAACCAAAACATGTACCATATCATGCATCGACCATGTACCAAAACCTATACCATTTCATGTAGCATCAACCATAAACCATATCACTTATGGCATGTATTAATCATTCCATACACCATGTACCATAAGATATCATCAATGAAGTGCCTCAAGCATGTGATAACATCCACATGACATATACAAAACTAGATACCAAGATAGCCAAGATATTCTTCTAATCAATGTACCATAACATCACCAAGGTGTACCTCAACAATATGCCCAAATCTCCAAACGATGTGCCACAATGTACCTCAAGCATGTATCATACCGTGTGACATTAGATATGCTTCAAGTATATGCCAATGTCACAAAGACGTGCCTCTAATAATGAACCATGACATCCATAAAAAAAGTACAAAGGACATGTCTCAAACATGTATCAATATCACCAAGACATGAACCTCAACCATTTGCAACCATGTACCATAAAGGCCTCCAAGACATGCCTTAAGCATGTTCCATAACTACCAATATATAAACATAAAAACAAATAGAAGACATACCTTTAGTTATGAGGAAACCCTAATGCATCGGATCTTTGATCACTATACCGTTCTCAACTTCAGAATCAACCAGATGGCACCTTCTTCAATATTTTTCAAAAAAATCTGCTACTTTCTCCACTATGACCCACGAATGTCTGCTACTTACTCCACTATGACCCGCAGATATCCGCTACTTGCTCCATTGTGACCCACAGATGTCCGATACTTGTTCCACTGTGACCCATGGATGACTTTAGAAAACATCTGTACACTTCGCTCTTGCAGTCTTTCCCTTTGTTGAACTTCACCAATCTTCCTAGAAAAAGTGTCGACCCACTTAGGCTAGCTTCATTCACAAAAACGCACTTGAATGGATGATCTAAATGAGAGGTTCTTGATGAATATTTATACTTTTCCAAGTAACTCCTTGCCTTAACTTTAGGGCTTCTTGTACTTTCTTGTTACAACCACTTTACCCTTTAATCAATGCCTTGTAATTGTTTAGGGGCTTCTTAACGAAGCTTCGAGGCTTCCAACTTCAAGAGAGAATAAATCCTCAACCATGAGGAACCATGTGATGTGCCACCTACCGTTGGAAATGACACGATAAGGAATATCCATATATTAGTGTGTTACCAGCATTTACACGGTCCTTCATGTACTTATTCCTCAAACAACTTCGAGCTTCATGACCACACCTCTGGAGCTTCTCAACCACTTAACCACTTAGCCATCTTTCTAGGGATTATTCTAGGGTTGACTAGGGTTGACATAAATTCTTCTAGATTTCATCTAGAGTTGACATCAATGACAACTAATCATCTAACACATTTTTTATAGCTCAAAATGCCAATACTATGCATTTCTGACATTGGCCTACTCATTCACACATTTGCCAACCTTTTTTGTTGAGGTTCCTCTTAAAAAAACTTTTTTGTGTGGTGTACGCACTATGCTACATATGCATTGCATGTACATATGCTAGCTACATACCTAACAACCCGTGTATGCTCCAAAAAATTGCAAAAATTAAAAAGTTTCATGCTTTAGCAGAATTGGCGACTGTCATAGGAGAAATTGAGCACCGAGGATAAGACACCACATAATTTACCTGTGGCGGGGTAGAGTCTACACAAATACTAGGAACATATAAAGGGGCAGCCTGAACTAACGCCAAATTAGGATGGTGATTATCACATGCCAACTGGTTGATAGTGACAATGCTTCCATTGTGAGGGAAATGCATCACCCAGAAGAGCGTAGACAACACAACGTTCATAGAATATACATAATCACGCCCGAAAAGCATATTGAAATCTAACGGGACTTGCACTACTATAACAATGACAAGGACAATCTTTCCACCTAGCGATATAGGAAACTAAGGAAGAATCCCCAAATACTCACTAGGACATCTGTCAAAATCCAACAACTCATGAGAAGCAGACACAAGCTCAGGAGAGAACAAAGCTTGCCAAGGTCGAGGAGGATAAAATAATTGTGGAGGCTATTTCATCCACAATATATCAGTAAAAAAAATTTGAATTAACTTCAAACCTTATTTGAAAGGGTGTAGAGGAAAGGAAGGCGAGGCTCAACAAGGTCATTCCAATCAAAGGAAACCATCCTAGGACTTGGAGGGGGTGTTCTCGAAGTGAGAAGAATTCCCCCTTGTTCTAAAAGTACTGAACTGGAAATGATAAATACATAGTCAGTAGACACATCACTCCCCATCAGAAGAGTGGGATCAACCAAATATTGCATCGGTATGACCACTTTGGTAGACTTGACATTGTCCAAGAGAAGAGTGGGATCATTCAAATATTGCATCGGCGTGACCACTTTGGTAGACTTGACACTCTCCAAGAGAAGAGTGGGATTAGCTGAAGATTGCATCGAAATGACCACTTTTTCAAACACTAGCTGAATAGACTGTGAGAAAACATGTTCTGAAGGCGCATCACCCCCCAAAAGAGGAGTGGGATCGACTGAATATTGCATCGGCACGACCACTTCATAAACGAAAGGATGAATAGATTGTGGGGAAACCAAAGAAGACTCAGAATCAAAAGAGCTTGTAGACATGGACCAAAATCTTCGTGACTTTGGAATTCCATGGCATAGATGAGTAAGGTGATCTCCCTTGAAAAGATTACAAGAAAACTTAGGCTTACATCCTATCCATCTAGGTTTCTCAACATAATCAATTCCACCAGCATGACTAGTAGTGGTTGGTTGCTTGTCCTCAACATGACTCGCAGAGGTTGTTGAAAACTCTCCAGCATGAATAGAAGAGGTTGGTTGTTGAAATCCAGTATGAATCACAGTGGTTGGTTTCCCATCTCCAACATGATTTGCAGAGGTTGGTGATTGGTTGATAACTTGACTCACAGAGGCTACATACCTATCACCAATATGACTAGCAGTGACTGGACTTTTCCACACAATGTGACTTGCAGAGGTTGGGTGCTTGCCCCAACATGACTTGCAGAGGCTAGTTGTTGGTCTTCAACATGAATTGCATAGGTTGATGACCTATCTCCGACGTGAATCACATAGGTTGGTGATTTCTTCTTCCTGTTCTTACTCTTTCTATTTCGTTTAGACTTTTAGTTACTAGTAGCTATATTTTCAGTAGATAAGGAAAAAGGAGGAGGAGAAGACTTTGTTGATGAAGGAAAATCAACATGATGCCCATGACATAAGATGCTTAACTGGGAAGCGTCAAGAGCATTTGGGATGTTTGGAATGGTACCCAACCAAAATAGTAGTCCCACATTCAACCCAAGAATGTTCAAAGTGGCCATCAAAGGGACAATAATGTTTCCAAAGAAAGGAAAAACACAAGAATCCCCTCGTGAATGGGTTCCTTGGTTGGTATCATCAACAACTTTGGACATGAAGATATTATGCACATGATCTTGCCTTGCAGGATAGTTCAAGCCCATAAAAGTCTCACAAAATGACTTTGGTAAATCAATGGTACAAAAATATACACCTTTAAGGAGGTGGATTCACATTTCAAAGCGAAAGACCCAGAATTCCTCACGACCGGTAGAGTGGGTGGTCTACCACCTTAGGTCAGAGACCCAAAGAAATGATATAATAACTCTCTATGGAAAACTAAGGATCACAGAGGACACCACTAAAACGCCCCTAAAGATAAATCAAGCAAAAGGTAGGAAGATTAGTTACACCAATTAACACTAGAGAAACTTACCGGTGCAAGTGTAACTCGAACATGAAAACACGCTCCGGGTATACTCTGCGAAGTGTGCTATGAATTCTATCCTAGGTACATCGGTATTCCCCCATAGTCACTTGTGTAAGTACCCATAAAAAGGAAACTAAGTTTCCAGTTCGAATTCAGTCACCAGGCGGGTACAGTTGATAGTCGGGCAGATCATATGAGTAGGATAACTATTTTCGAAGCCTTTCAAGGGTACCAAAAGCAAATGGTCTAAAAGACAACTGAGGATCCCAAATGGATTCAAGGCCCATGAAGCTATGTAGTCATATGTAGTCATTAGAATCCAAAGAATGACCCTCAAATACGATCCCCACTATGCTTGGTCTGGCTTTGGAGGGGCTATATCCTTTGCCTTTCCTCACGCGACCTCGTGTTTAGCCCCTATGTTAGAGGGGGTCCTGGCTAAATTTTACGAGAACTGGACTTCAACACTCCTTAACTCAGACTCTTAAGTTTGTTTAGTAGCCTTGGGGATTTTCCTCTCCACACCTAATCCAAGGCCCTAAAGCCTAGTCTAATTGGTGTACCCTGTAAATGAAAAAGTCTAATTGATTTAAACATTAAGCATTAATTTTAGTGTCTTGATTACTCAGGGGTGCGGTAGTGAAACTCGTGGTGTTATTTCAGAGATGAAAAAAGAGGAGAACTACAGAGCTTTTAGAACATTGTGCTTTAAATGCAAATGAAAGCAAGATACGTCATACAAATGAAGATTTGGCTCTTTTCTCTTAAAATGCAAACTTTTCAAAAAGCAAACCAAGATCCTAAGCACAACCTATCCTATTATGATTTTTCGTTTCAAATGAAATGCAATTACTCAAGAATTTTCGGAAATCAAGTATCAATAAAATCTGGGTCAAAACTTCTTTTCTTTTATAAAAAAAACCTAAGTTATTATAACCAAACAAAAATGCAAAGTAACATGCAAAATGCAGTTAAGAAACGACATTTTTTTTTAATTTTTATATGCTTGTGAAATGAAAACAACAATATTTTTATTTTTATTTTCAAAGCATACCAAGAGAGAAGTAGGATAGCCAAGAGATTGACTCAGGTCCTAAACCACTTCCATAAAGCAGGGATTCATCAGAATCCAAAGGAGAACCTAAAGATTAACAATACACCTTCAACCTTGATAAAAGACAGAAAGAGACAAAGAAAACTAAACAAGAGGATTTCTTTACAATTTCACAAGCAATTTGAGACTTAAAAAATTTTCCAACAATATTTAACATATGTTTATGGGATTAAGGAGGTCACGAGGAACCAAATTTTTCTTGGGAGAAAAAGAAAAGTTTTTGAAAAAACTCTTCAAAAGAACAGATACACATGTTGTGCACAAGGCAACATGCGTATGTGCATGGGATATACTGAACTCTGAACTTAGGGCACAGGTTTACGTGTGCTGGGTATAAACTAGGGCGCGTATGTGATTGAACAATATTAAAAAGAAAAAAGATTGAGGGTGACCACCCAGATCAAGAAAACTGGTAAACATTTGGAAGGTGTCCACAAACTCTTTACAGACTCAGAAAGCACAGAAAATAACAGGGATTCAAACCAAAAAGAAACTCTTAACAAGACCCTAAAGAGAGGATCAAAGTATGTACCTTAAGTCCTTCCATATGAATTAGATCCCTTCCTATCGTTGTTCGTTCCGAGTTGTAGGCCTCCTCTCAATGCTGGCCTGAAACAACTTTAAAGAACACAATATACAAACAAATGAATAACTACCAAGATCATCTAAAGGGTTAGATATTCATGAAAACCATCCATAAATATAAACATAAAGACATAAAGATCTGGGACAAGAAGTTTCTCTTTTATTAATAACAAGATTGAAAGTTACAACCTAAATCTTGTCAACGCTGCTCCACGAACGTTGCTTGGGTTCCTCTACTTTGACTCCAAGTGCATCATTCCCAATGTGATATTCTCACAACCAACATGCCAATATAGGGAAAAGGGATGGATTGTATAAGGAGGATGGATGGTAGGGAATGTTGAGGATGAAAAATCAGAACGGGATGCAAAAGGCTTGGAATGCAAGGGAGAAATTTTGGCAGATTTCACTTGCCTCTTCTTCCATATATCCAAAATGACCCACCTAGGGAACTTTTATATGGATAAAATATAGTTAATCCATTTTCAAAAGGGCTATAGGAGGTAATATGGTTGTGCAAATTGACAT
Source organism: Picea sitchensis (assembly GCA_010110895.2). Classification (NCBI taxonomy): domain Eukaryota; kingdom Viridiplantae; phylum Streptophyta; class Pinopsida; order Pinales; family Pinaceae; genus Picea; species Picea sitchensis. The sequence continues at coordinate 19,023 of SNQJ01S0062734.1, forward strand.
AGCCTGTAAACTTATCCTGAAAGCCTGGAACTTTTTAATTTTTGTAATTTTTTAGAGCATACGCAGGTTGTCAGGTATGCAACTAGCGTATGTACATGCACTACATATGTAGCACGGAGTGTACACCACAAAAAAGGTGTTTTTTAAGAGGAACCTCAATAAAAAAGGTTGGGAAATGTGTGAATGAGTAGGGCAATGTCATAAATGCATAGTGGTGGCCTTTTGAGCTATAACAACATTACACTACATTTCTCTTTAAATTTAGTCATGATAGTTCTTTTAATGGTATCAAATATTTTGTAGAGTTGTATCCTCTTTATTTTTCAATGGTTTAACCAAGAATCAACATCTTTGTACGACCCTCTCTTAATAAGTCTCAGGGAACTTTTATTGGAATGAAGCCATGCTAAGAAACTATTTTATCTTTCATGTTAATTTCATCATATGCTTGTACATTAGGTTCCTAATCATAGCACTGATTTCAATGGGTGTAAGCCAAGCGTCCAAGAGGAGGATTGGATAGGGTGTATTGCTTTTAATTTTAATATTATATATTATAAAATGCTTCTAGATTTGTTAGATTTTTCTCCAAGTTTGTCTATAAATGTTGCAATCCTAAACTTCATATTGATATAAGATAATTGTGGTAACAAGTGTGCCAATTTTTTTTTTTTTTTTTTTTACAAAATAAAAAAAATATTATGTTTTATTGTTGTTTTCAAAAACAAAATAGGCTTTCCATCCTCCATTAATCTATTTATCAACACTATAGTTCCAACTAAGCTTATGATGAGGGTCAATTCCAAGACACTTGTATGGATTATCTTCTTCTAAATTGTTATTGTCATATACAAAATTAGGGTAACTAGTGTTCTTGGTTTTTATGATCATAACTTGTCTTATTAATGTCATTGACATACAAGAGCTAGACCAAAAATCTTTTGAATTGTTAGTGGCTTGTCTCAAAGGGGCACTTTGCAAGAAGAATGATGACTATCCTAACCATGGTAGTGCTATCACAATCTACTTCTTCTAAACATGTCTCTAATTTGTCAATATAAAAATCAAAAAGCATGGGGAGGGAAGGACATCTTTGATTATACCTTATATTACAATTAATTTATTCTAATCAAATCACATTCTTCTTGAATTTAGCAATTACTTCTCTTATGGCCTTATTGGAATATAACTCAACTAAAATAGAACCTTTAGATCCTCTAATCTCGGCCATACACTATTTTTAGGGATAGTATCAAAAGTTTTCCTAAATTCAACAAAACAACAAAGGAGATCAATTTTATCATTTCTACATTCCTTTGTAATAATATTAAGAGTCATCAAGTGGTCTACAATGGAATGAAAACATCTAAAACTAGTTCGTCCTTTAGTCATTTGCCATGAATTTCAAGTCATAAGCTATCTTATTTTTCATAATGATTTAATATAATAGCTAAAGGATCACTAACCATAATGGGCCTATAATTTGGAGGGTTACTTTTTGTCATCGTTTTTAAAAATAAGTACAATGAGGCTCTTAGCGCAAGGTTTAGGTAAACCTTGTTTCATTGTAATATTGAAAAGTCTTTGAAAGTGGTGGATAAGAACCAAATGGAAAAAAAACAAATGCAGGATTTCAATAACGTTAATCTTAGCTATGTTGAAAAGGTAGAAATAAATGTTGAACTCTAGGATTGAGATAATAAAATAATTCTTTTCAAGACTTTAGTTACCTTGATTATTCTTTATGACTATGAAATTTTGGCATGCAATGTCTTTCACAAGGCTTCAAATAAAATTGAGTAAATCAAAATGCTTCATAATCTGTATTTTTAAAATTAAATGCAACACTCCTTATCTCAGTTTCTTTATTGAAGATGGATGCACTTTGGGGGAGTCTAAAGCCATGATTTGATATATAGTTTATATGCACAAATTGCTTAATTTGAACAGAGTTAAGCTCCTTAATATTACTTCTAATATGAAAAATGGTCACCACAGTGTTAAAAGAGATTGGGCTAGAGAGGCTTGTCTTAACTATTGAAACTTAAAAGAAGATAACTAATTTGGTAACATTGATCTTACATTCCTATTAAGTTTAGAGATAAAGACTTAAAATGACAATGAAATCATTAATAAGGGGAAATTGAAATACTGCAAAATATTTTATAAATCTTAATTTGGTTGATCAAAACTATTTTTCCAATTATTTGAGCTTAAAAATAAAATGAATAATGTCAAATCAATGCCAATTCCCATGCTTCACAATGACATTGGTCATTGGACTTACCCCAAAAACACCTTGGGATGTACACATTTGTAAAATTTGTGACAAAAGAAGGTTGATGATGAAGACCATTCCCTTTTATTTTGCCAATATAAGAAATAATTTTACCTAGTTCATAACTTAACTATTTTTCAAGATCTCCTTGTTTATGAAAACTAAAATAATTTTGATAATTTCATTTTTACTATATTTAAATGTAAAAATAAGATTTAAAAAGTATTTAATTTTATTTATTTAATAAATTTTATTAATTAAAAAAAATATTCTCATACATCTTTATAAAAATAATAACTTAATATAAATCTATTTTAACAAAATATTTATATTAAAAAATTTCATTTTTTTAAAAATTTAAGTAAATTTAAAATTAAAATAACTCTCTAAGCAATGCCTTGAGGCTGGAAGGAGGAACACGTAACTGATGGCATATAATGAGACAATGAAACATTTTGTGAACACATTTATGTCTATGAAATCATTTTTCTATATACATCAAGGGTTCCATTCGATGGTTACAAGCTTTGGAAATTCGAAGAAAATTTGATTGAGAATCGAGAAAGATAAACAAAAGAGGAAAATTAAAAATGATGATGAGAAAGAGCTTCACTGTTGGAGACATTGTAAATTAATTTAATTTATAAAAAAATTATGTACAAATTGAATGGAAAATTAAAAAAGATGATGATGAGAAAGAGCTTCAATGTTTGGAGACATTGTAAATTAATTTAATTAATTTTTTTTTAATGTATAAATTGAATTTATTTTTAAGGATATTTTGGTAAAAATCATATTTATTTTTGATTTATTGTTATTTTGGATGATGATAATTTATTTTTATATTTTATATATAGTAAGATTAATTGTTAATTTGGTTTAGTTCAAGTGGTTTTATAATGAAGTGTTATATTCTCTATCTAGAATTTATATTTGTAAGTGACATGATAAAGTTTTAAGCTTTATAGAATTCAAGGTATCATTTTTGGGTTTCCTTAAGAAATGCATTTCATGAAAAAATAGTAAAATTAGTTATCAAAATTTTAGGTATGAAATATTATTCTAATATTTTAGATTAGAAAAAAAATTGTGTTAAAGTTTAGGTTAAGATCTTAAATTAAGTGGGGGGTGGTAGGAGTGGGAGGGATCATTTTTTATCCCGAAGAAAATGAGGAAAACTCCTTTGCATGGGGATTGGGAAGGGCTACAAACAATCAAGCTAAAGCTCTTGCTTTATTCTAAGGTTTGACGATTGTTAATGAAATATATTATAGGAGATTAATTGTCATTGGAGATTCATAATTGGTAATAAAATCCATGCACAAAAACTTTGACAAGAACAATATTGCTTTATCAAGAATATTTCATAGAATCAACAAAGAAGTGACAATGTTTGAGGAGGTAGAGTTATTTCATGTGCTTAGAGCATATAATTGGTGAGCGAACAAATTGGCTAATGATGCAAGCATACTTGAGTGTTGTTACTTTAGAGACAAAAATGGATTATCAAGGTTCCCAATCCCTTAATCACATGTCAAAGAGAAGTTTATAAATTAAAAATGGGGCATTGTGTTAATTTTCCCCTCTAATCACAAGGTTATATGTTTAAGGATTTCTATATGCATGCCAAATCTCATGTCAAGATACATCGAGCTCAAGTGCTGGGTGTATGTGCCAAAGTTAATTTGCATAAGAATCATTCAATGAGGTGATTTAATCAACAACAACATCTCATAATCCTCAAAGCAAGTGAGATCATAGTTGTGGTGTGTGGTGAATTGACATTTGTTTCACTCCAGAGGTTCATCTTTTAGATGAAATTTGGGAATTTTCCTAGCTCAAAGCTTCCCTGCCCTCTTTTAAGAGCAACTTCTTAGGGTTTTGGATAGTTCTTGTACCTAATTCGGTAAATTTCACGAGGCTAGGAGAGTCTTTTGCATGTAATGGTTGTCAGGTTAGTCACAATGTAGACATAATTATGCTTCTATGTTGGTCCCTTTTGAAGAAAATTGGTGGACACGGTGGTATTCTGGAAACACTGCTTCTTACAATAAGTGGGATTGAAATTTTTCAAGTGCGTAGCTTGTGGAATCAATGGCTCTTGATTAGTGTGCTACACTTTGCTTTTAGTTTTAGTGAGCTTGAAACTAGTGATAATTTGTTAAGTTGGGAGTGGAAAGAGGCAAGACTGATCAACTTCTGGGATTGAGCCTGGAATCACCCATGACTCATAGACACGTGGGTTGTTGTCCAATTTGTGAGTTGGTAGAAATTAGGTGGGTTCTCATATGTTGGGAAGTGTATATATCAAGGAACAAAGTGGAAATATCCCCTGTTGCAGACCAAGTGCAGACTCGAGAGATAAACATAGATGGTGAAATTTCTCTACTAATGGAAATTGTGCAACACCAAAAACAACAAATTGTTGAATTACAAGTGGAGTGTGCCACCCTCAAGCATATGGTTACTAATATGGAATTCTCCATGGCTCAACTATCTATAGGATCTTCAGGAAACAAGGAGGGTGAGACAATCCAAAAGTAGTTGAAAAAAATGGAGATGGATCATGTGGAGTATAACTCAGTCAACATTGAACTGAAGCTAAATTGAAGTAGAACAAAGCAAAAGGATAACCAAACATTTTGTCTAGTAATGTATCATGTTTTTTAAAGTCTATTTATTACTAGGTGACTATGTTAGGACATATCCATATATTAGTAGAAACCATGAGTATCCTTCTGAGAAAAAACATGTAAACATAGACTATTAGGCACAAGTTTAGAACTCGCTTAAGGAAATTTTGAAGGATAATTATCTTGTATGTATTTGCACATTGAACAGTGTGGTTGCGACACTTTTGTGATACAAATATTATCCATTTCTAATTTAAAAAAAAAAAAAATTCTTAAATTAAGTTTTGATACTTAGATTGTTTCAAACTGGTGAAATGCTTAAATGCGATCTAATTACAATAAATTTTATTGCATGGCTAGTCCAAAATTTGAAATTACTAGGGGATTAGAATAGAGTTAACATTTGGAAAGATATGGAATTAAGGGTTATATGTTGAAATACAAACATCTTAGGGAGAAATAAAGCTTGAAAATTTTGTTTATGTATTTTACGAGAGTCTTTAAAGAATCAAGTGAATATCTAAATGTGTACTAGAATAATTTTAAGAGATAGGTGATTTATGAGGCATTATCAACACTAATGTTTTTCCAATCCGAATGCTAGCTTTGGGGCGTGAGTTCTTAGATTGATGTGATTGCATTCCATATTATTTTTGTATTAACATCACTTGCGGTTTCAATGTCATGCTTTGTGGACTCCTTTTGACTTGTGATTATTATCTATGTGATGTTTACAATATTATATTGTTGTGGCACATCCCTATATTGAGATCTAACCTATACTTCCCGCAACCCAAATTATCGAGCTACTTGAACTACTATGATTGGTCGCTCTTGCTACCACTACCATGTAGGTACTTTGATCCTCATTCCTATTAAATACATGATAGTGTTGTTGACAAATTTTATAGTAAAGAAGACATATAAAGATGAAATGATCTTCAAACATGTGCTCTCAACCACAAAGCTTATAGAAATGGAATATTATGATCTTATACTCTAAAGTAGATTAAAAAAATCCAAATATGTGTTAAAAGGACTCTTAATGGTATTTCTCCGAATTACAACTTATAACTACAATTATGAGGTCGTGGTGGTTTGGGTCATTTTATAAGGCACTTTCAAAATGCCTCATTTTTAGTGTACCATGTTGGAGTCCTATGAAATATCATAGGAAAAGTTTTGATTAATCCATTCATTTTCAGGGAATTTTAAGTTTATGGGTTGATTCATAAAGGTTTGAAACTCCCAGGTTTAGAATTCCTCCATGGATGAAGCTTTGCATTTGGTAGAACTATACCTTTTATCATTTTTTTTAGATTTAAATTTGAATTGTAGTGGGAAATAAGGGTGGTTTACATGCTTTTTATTCCATGTCATGATTTGTAAGGCATTATTCACACCAAAATCTTTGTTAATTGAAAAGTTGAGTTTGAAGTACAAATCCTGAATTGGATGTGTGTTATCTTCCCTCACTTTGGGGCTAATATCTTTAATGGATTTGGTATCATGTCTCAGGAATCATCTTTAGCTTGTGGTTATTATTCATATAATACCATAATAATTGCAAATTTTACCACTATAATGACATCCCTAATGTTCCAATTTTGTTCCACTTTAATCTACTATTTTTGATATAATTTATGGGATTTGTTCCACATTAAAATGTAGATTATAGTAGTTGTTCATATTACAGTGTAGCTAAGTGTACTAGTTGGATCATGAAAATTTACCACAACTAATTTAGCTCCAATTCTCAATACATTTTTATATGCGATTTTATTGACATAACTTAGGAGTTTTGATCATGCACCAATAAAAATGTACAGAATCTGTCTATTAACAAAATATAATGTATGTAAAAAAATGTATATTAAACCATCTTGCATGTACAAATAAAATAGGTAGTAGTGAAGGGAAAGAGAATAAATATAATGTGTTGGAGCTTTGATGTGAGAGGACATTATTGGGAGGGATATGACAAAGGATGTTAAGGGTGTATTTTATCCATTTCTATGTTGAATAATGTTGGGTAACCCATATAACCATGATCTATGCATAAATTTGATGTTTTGAAATGTTGAGGGTATGAGATGAGGCCACTTTTCATTGTGACAAATTTCGAACAATAGTATTCAATTGAATATTTCATGACACTAACTAAGGAGGATAGACCGTACCCTTAGTTGTACTACCAATTTCCTGATAGAGACTGATCTCCCCTAGTGTTTATCTCGGTGTACTATAGCCACATGATGGCCACGTGTTTATGTAAGGCTAGTTTCAAGTGCACCTAGAGGGATTTTAATATACCCTATGATATGTGGAAGACAATTTTATATATAGGTGTTGTTTGATGTAGTACTACTCAAAGGAGTACCCACAAAGATTACAAGGGTGTCCAACTAGGTGACATCACTTGTATTTTTTGTGTGTATTTTTTCCCAACCGTAGATTTACCAACCAAACAATAGATCTTTGTGTTATTTAAAGACATCAGAACATGTATATAGAATAAACTTTGTTTTTGCTAAAATCTATCTACGTGTTGGCTTAGGAAAGATCTATGATACCACTTGTAGTGATCCTTAACCCTTAGATTTGAATAAAAAACAAATTATATAGAGAATATAAATGCAGAAAAGTAGATACAAGAGATAAATAAGATGAAATATGTAACATCCCCATTATAATCCCCAGTTTAATCAATGCTTATGTGAATATAATATGTGGCTATGACTAAGCGATGTAATATGCGAATTGCATTTCATTGTTTTAATAATAAAATGCGATGCCAACTGTTAAAGGGGACATTGACAAGAGATGGGGTTTGAATTAATCCACAAGAGAGGGAAGTGTCTAGGATAATGGCCAAGAGGGGGTCAAAGGGGGAAATACCCATGTATATTAATTTAACCCATTTTTCCTAAACTTGCTTATTGTATACAAACCCTCCCATTTTCTGATTGAGTGTTCCCAAAGCCAATCATTGAATACATGTAAGAGGGTGGGCGTGAGTGGTCACATCCCAGAGTTATTGGGCACATGGGGGTTGAGTAAAATCAACTTGGGTAAGAGTGTGAGTCAAGAAAGGTAAGCCAAAAGGAGGAAATTTGTATGGGTTGGGGGACAACAATTTGAGGCATCAATTTTTGTGCATGGGAATAAAAGTGAGAGCAAGAAAGAGAGCTTGGAGCTAGTGCATCCATGGAGGGCGAATTCTGGAGTATGTTGTAGTGTAACTGGAGTGAATTGGAGATGGAAAAATGAAGATCCAAGTTGTCAGGCTTGAAGAGTGAACTCATGTGTGAGTTTCACTAAAACAACAAGTGTTTGTTGTTGGTTTGTTGATAGTTTTCCTAGCAAAAAGTTCCCTTGAGTTCCTGGCTGAGAGATTCCTAGCTACCTGTGCCAGAGAGACCCTAATAAACTTATGGCACATTCCTTTGGTTAACCCTGATAAACGGATGGTACATCCCTTAGGTTATTCCCGATAAACAGATGGTACATCCCTTGGGTTATACCTGATAAATGAATGGTGCATTCCTTGGGTTGGGCAGGTCAGGAGGAAGAGAGCTAGTAGACAAACGCGATAGGAGAATATCAGTTGGGTTATGAATTTTATGAGTTGTGAGTGGACTGTGAGAGACCACCCACTTTTGTGGATTAATAGCCTCAAATTGGGGGTGACTAGATGTTGAGATTTGGAACAATCAGTATATGGTTGGGTGGAACGTCCATCCCAAGCAGTTGATTGCATGATTCTTGTTTAAAGATAAGTGTTTTATCTTGTTGTTGAGTTATTTACATGTGTTATTACTGTGCGTGAACTCTGCATAAATGGGAATGAATTATATGTTGTTGTAATGAGTGGCTTAGTTGCATTTCATGTTGATTATTAACATGCTTTAGATGCATTTTTTTTATTGATATAGACAGTAGCTAAATCTATTTTAAATTTTTCGTTGTAAGCTACAGTAAATCAACTAACAATAAAATAATTATTTTAGTTAGCATAATTTTGTGTTCATGTGTATTCTGCATTGTAACAACCCTCGGTCGGGCTAGGGAACGCTATATTATGGTATTAGAGTCGTAAGAAAGAGAGTTTATGTGGTGTGTCCTAGCCTGGGTTCTGGGTATGTTATAATGTTGTATCAGAGCCCAATTTTCAACACTAAGGCTGGATGGGCCGAGTTAGCCGAATGTTGAAGCGGAAACTCGTAGATAATTAATTTATGGAGTATGTATACAACTTGTTTTATCAATTACTGCAGTAAAAATTAAGAGAAATTTCATGGGTAATGTGAAGAATTGAGCCTCTTTGGAAATTTCAAAAATAAGCAAATCAGTAAAATTTGGGCATTTTTCTGTACGATGACGTTAGCATGACGTGGAGGCCACATGTCAGATGATGTGGTAGAATAAATATGTGTACTGCCACTGTGGCATGTACATGTTGGATGGGATGACAGTTGGTGGGTGATGTGGAGCCATGTGGCAGGCCAACTATCAGTCCCACGAAACCTCGGTAAGATCTTGGAATTTGTCTAAGTGTTAAGTCCATGAGACCGCGTAGATGGAAAATGGTTAAGTACTAAGACTTCTCAGATGGAATTATGAAAGGAAGGTTACAATATTATGAGTCTGCAAGTCTGGGTAGATGGAAAAATGGTTAAGTGTTGATACTTCTCGGACGAAGTTATGAAAGGAAGGTTACAAGATTATGAGTCTACGAGTCCACAAGTCCATGAGTTCGTGAAGGAAAAATAAGCTAAGTGTTGGTGGTAGGTTCATGGAAGGTATGAAGAAGACATATGACTTAGATATGTGGTGAATCCATTAAGATAGATCGACGACTAAGATCTAATCAAGAAATGATCAGACGATTGTTGAACATTGCTACTATGTTGCACGTGTTAATGAATTTTCCTTCACTATTTTGCCACCATAATTTTTTAGCTCAGAGCTCAGATTGGAGCAAACGAATAGTTGTTGGAAAGGTATTGAGGGATAGAAGATATATTTCAACCCAAAAGTTTGATTTGGTCATTATATTCTCTTCAAAAGTGATAAAAGTGAATTCTGTAGCAACAAAAGAATGGAAATTACAACTTGTAATTGTTGTAACTATTCACTCAAAACTCAGATTCGGGCATGAGGATAGTTGTTGGAAAGTTGTTTATAAAATGAATACATTTAAGGAATCCTAATTGAGAGTAGTGCATTAATATTCTTCATAATTTAAAACAAATAATGACATGTAATCTAATTGATAAATATTTTGCAATATGCTTAATTTTAACAACAATTATTGCATGCACATTCTTGTAGAATTAGAGATACAGAAAAACATACTTTAGTTCCTACATGAGAACTAGAGACATGGAGGATGCTCAAGGTTTTACAACCATGAATAAGAAAATGGAGGTATGCATACCATCATGGGTAATGTTGATATTGAGTCTAATGGGAGAAGAGACAAGCAGGGGACTATAACTATGAGAAGTGTTCAAAAGGAAGTGCAGATATATAGGGACAATAATGAGAGGATCATGAAGGCTCAATAAGAGATACTTCAAATCATAAACATGATACAGAAGCAAGTTAACAAGGACTATGGCACCAAGCAAGCATCCAATGCTAGACAAGTATCAACATCAATATCCCATAGAAAAAGAGATGATCATGGGAATGATAGGAAATCAAGAAGCATGAGTAGACACCATCATTCTCCAAGTAATTCCACCAGAAGAACTCATGCAAGTTTAGGTACAAGGAGAAAATCAAGTGTGTCTCATGTTCGGAGAAAAAGGAGAAGACCCGAGGCAAACATCTTGCAGGGTGAACTTAGGAATATTAAGCCACCAACTTTCAATGGTGAGCATATGAAAGGAGAAGATGTCGGGGTTGGATATTGGAAATGAAGAAATATTTCCAGCTACATGATTACCCATCCCGAGTAGAAGCTAGAATTTCCATCTACTACTTGCAAGGTGTAATACCCCAAGACTGAGCCCCTGTGAAATGTAATGATGTTTGTAGGCTGGTGAGCCAAGTAATTATAAGCTGGTAGGATTATGTGTTTATTAGGCCGAAGATCCTAGATGCTAAGGTCAGTGGGCCTGATTTTTGTATATGTAATTATGCAGATTATTAATAAAATACATCGATGTGTGTAGACCGACCACAAAGAAAGAGTTATGGGGGACTAAGCCCCACTAGGTAGGGAAAGGAATGGGGTTGAGAGGCTAGGAAAGAGGGGCTAATCTTGAGGGCTTAACCCAAGGGAATATTATAATATATTCCTGAAAAGTACTAAAGTTGGGAAAATAAATCCAGTTATCCTAAGTTCCTTTAAGGGAGGAACAAACTCCAAGTGGAGAGGAGCGTGCTACTAGAGAGCCAAGTGTCATCGAGGACTCATGCAGATTTTATGTGGGAAGTTCCACCTTTGTTGGGGGTTCACGAACCATTATGGCCACCTTCGTGAGGAGTTTTCTCTCACCATGGCAACTCTCTCATGATTCTGCAGGCTGACCATTCTCACTATTGCAACTCTCTCAACATTCTGACCAGTCTGTCCATTTAGTTTACCACGAGTTCATCCTCAACATGCTGTCCATCCCTTGTGCAGTTAATGCACACACTGAGAAAGTACGCATCCAGAGTCATTTTTTCCTTTATGAACCTCTGTAAATTGTTGAGTCATCCCCTTGCCTTACCCGATATTTGGTGGTTGTGGATTGAAGAGGCGGGTTATCAGGCCCGTGGTTGAAGAAGCGGGTCGTCATGCCTGTGAGAAGATCTCTTTAGGTGGGACAATTTACGGGGAAGTTATTTCTCCTGGAGAGAGTCCAGTACTAGCTACAGAGCTATGAGAATTCCTAATCCGGCCTGTTGTTGAAGCCCTGGAAGGGAAATGGAGCAGTCGATGGATTGTGTAATAATGAAGGTGCATATTCCCGGGGTGGGACAAGCATGTGGGGAATGAGAGTCTGTGAGTAGTGGACATAAGTAGGCTCCTTGGAGAGAATCCTTCCAGTTGCACAGTGTAGTTTCCCATAGCCTCAACCTAGGTCTATGATTCCTTTTCCCCGGGAGGAGTTTAGTCCCAGCTCGGGGGTGACCCAGTGTTGAGTATGACAAGAAACGTGGTCTAAGGCTGGGAGGTTCATGGAATGCCTACATGCAGTTGGTGGTCATCTATTAAAATATAAGTACCAAATATTTGTTCTCTATATGATGTGTATGGTGTACATGTGTTATAATGTTACCGGTGTTGTCTGATTTTATTGCATGTATGTATTATTGTTGCTTCCGCATGAAATGTGTATGAATAGAATGTGTGTTTGTTTAGAATTACATCATATATATATATATATATCATAGCGCTAATTGCAGTAGCATTACCCCGCCTGGTTGGGTCGGGACGTCACAAATTGGTATCAGTACGAAGAGAGATATCCAAGAAGTGGCGTTGCCCGACCTGTTAGTGGATGGGGACATCACACAAGGAAATACAACCATGTGGTCGAATCAACTTAAGCAAGCCAAGAACCTTGATGAGAAAATAATCTCATGGAGGTAGTTCAAGGGAAATTTCCAAGACAAATATTTGTCCAAGCATTACTATGAAATAAAGATGAAAGATTTCTTTGAACTCAAGTTGGGAACCATGACAATGGAGGAATATGAGAAGTGGTTCTTCGAATTGTTGAAGTATGTTGACTTCATCAAGGATGAGAAAGTCAAAATCCAAAGGTTTCTAAGTGGGTTACCCTCTTTCTACAGTGATATGATTCAATATGATAACCCCAAAACCTTGGAGGAAACCACAAGGAGAGGAAGGAATCTGTATGAGTAGAGCAAAGGAAGACCAATTTTCCAAAAATCTTGGAATGACAAGATGAAGGATAAGAAGGATCAAAGGTATAAGGGTTTTAAGCCACCCTTTTTCAAGAATAATTTCCAAGTGAATCAACATGGTCAAGTCATACAAATTGAACACAAGACTGCAGATTCATTTGGAAAAAGGCTAAGGTAGTAGCCGGTGCAATGTTGGGAATGTGAAGGAAATCATTTATATATGGATTTCCCTCAGAAAGGAGAAAGAATGAGGTATGTCCACAACATTCAGGAGGTTGAAATAGTGGAATACATGGGTAGAAGCATGTCAAGGATCTATGCAAACTTAGATAAAAAACAAGATGAATATCAATCTTCCATGATTGAAGTGGAAGGTAAGATCAATAATGAGCCCATAACAATTTTAATTGATTATGGAGCTACCCATAGTTACATAAATGTTAACATTTTTGAAATGTTTCACTTGCAAAGAAGTAAGCATAAGAAATATTGGTTAGTTCAATTAGCCATGGGGGATAAGAGGAAAATCAATGAGTTGGTAAAAGATTGTCCGATAGACATGAATGTGCTCAATATAAATGTGGATGTAAACATCATACCATTGGGTTCATATGATTGTCTAATTGGCATGGATTGGTTGGAAAAACATCATGTTGTCCTAGACTGTTACAACAAGACAATCATGTGTCTTGATGAGGAAGGGAAGCAAGACAAGATTCAAGGAATTCCAAGAGTTGTAGCTGTTAGAGAGATTTAAACTATGCAGTTGAAGAAGAGCTTCAGGAAAAGATGTCAGATGTTTGTAGCTCATATGGAGGAGACAACCAAAGAAAAAGTGGCAAGCATTGAAGAACATTCAATTTTGAGGGATTTTGAAGATATTTTTAGATAAATTCTGGGACTACCACCAAAAAGAGACATTGATTTCTCTATCGATTTGGTTCCAGGAGCTACCCCAATGTATACGACACCTTACAGAATGGGCACACAAAACATAAAAGAGTTGCAGATGTAGCTCGAATAACTTTTGAAGAAGGGGTACATATAGCCAAGTGTGTTACCTTGGGGAGCCCCAATTCTTTTTGTAAAGAAGAGGGATGAAACCTTAAGGCTGTGTAATGATTTCAAACAACTTAATAAGGTTACCATAAATAATAAGTATCCTTTACCAATAATTGATGATTTGTTTGACCAGTTGAAAGGTGGAAGAATATTTTAGAAGATTGACTTGAGATCAATCTATCATCAAGTAAGAATAAATGAAGAAGACGTCAACAAGACAACATTTAGAGCAAGATATGGGCATTATGAATTCATGGTAGTTCCATTTGGTCTATCAAATTCGCCAACAATTTTTATGTGCCTGATGAATGGAGTGTTCAGGGAGTACCCGGACAAGTTTGTGATTGTGTTCTTAGATGATATCCTTGTCTATTCTAAATCAGAAGAGAAACATGAGAAACATTTAAGAATGGTGTTGGAAGTTTTAAGAGAGCATAAATTGTATGCTAAGCTAAGTAAGTGCATCTTTTACCAAAATAAGATTCACTACTTGGGGAATATAATTTCAGCAGCAGGGATAACAATTGATCATGAGAATATAGAGTCCATTAGAGAATGGCTAGCGCAAATAAATGTGACAGAGGCCATATCATTCATGGGTATTTCCAGTTATTACTGAAGATTCATAAAAGGGTTATCAAGAATTGCAAGTCCAATCACTTCTTTGCAAAAGAAGGAAGTGGATTTTGAATGGACTTCCAAGTGTGAACAAAGTTTTCAACTGTTGAAGAAAATATTGACAAGTGCACCGATATTGAATATTTCAGATCCAAATAAATATTTTGTTGTGTGTACCGATGCATGCAAGGAAGTACTGGATGGAGTTCTTAGTCAAAGGGACCATGTGGTATGCTATGAGTCCAAAATATTAAAAGAGCATGAGAGGGATTATGCTACACATGACTTGGAGTTAGCAACGATTGTACATGCATTAAAAATGTGGAGGAATTACCTCATGGGTAATAAATTTGAGCTAAGAAAAAACCAATATGGTCTGGAGTATTTGTTTGGAGACTAACTCCCTTATGGGGGGGGTAAAGTGGCCATAAATTGTGGGAAATGGCATTTGACGCGGTTTGTTCCTCACATTCAGCTAAGCAAGATTTGCTTCCACCTTGCCCCCAACCAAGTTGTTGCCAAATATGATTCGGGAACATTCAGAAAGGATTCAAAAAATAGAAATTCCATTTTGTTTTGTCACAACAAGATTGCATGACAACCAACACTAAATTCTAGACAAACTAGATGGTTGGAATTTCTGAGTGAATATGACTTCGAAATTAAGCATATAAAAGGAAAAGAAAATAAAGTAGTTGATGCACTTAGTAGGAGAGATAGTGAAGTGAATGTGGAAGCCATCAACATGCACATGACAGATTTGAAAGATCAAATTATTGCAACAATGAATTCATATCAACGATATGTGAAAATAAAAGAAACATTACAACAAGGTAATTTTCAGCAGAAATTTAATTTTTATGAGCTGAAAGAAGATGAAATTCTCATGTAAAAGGGAAAAGTATATGTGTTGAATTCCAATGAGCTGAAAAATGCAGTTCTGAAGGAAATGCACAATGCGCCATATGCCAGGCACACAGGATATCAAAAGACAATTGCAACAGTAAGAAGCCAGTACTTTCAGTCGGGAATGAAGAAAGAAGTGGATAATTACATAACCATATGTATAGAATGTCAAAAAGTGAAGACAAAACATAGACACCCAATAGGTTTGCTACAACCACTGCCCATTCCAGAATGGAAGTGGGAACTAGTTACAATTTATTTTATTACTAAGCTGCCTAGAACAGTGAAGCAACATGATTCCATCGTGGTGGTGGTGGATAAATTGACTAAATAAACACATTTTATTCCAATAAAGAGTACACATAAGACAACAAATATTGCAGAGATTTTCATAAAGGAAGTTTCCAGGTTACATGGAGTTTCTAAGACAATAGTTTCAGATAGAGATCCAAAGTTTACTTCGAATTTTTGAAAGGTTTGTTTAAAGGCTTTGGAACAAATATAAATCTTAGTACAATGTATCATCTAGAGTCCTATAGGAAAACATAAAGGACTAACCTGATAATTGAGTACATGCTTAGAATGTATGTAATGGATTAACCATCAAAGTGGGAAGATTATATTCATTTAGTTGAATTTTCCTACAATAATGGGTATCATGCCTCATTGATGATCCGGATTTAGGAGTGGAATGAACTGATTAACAGACTGAATACAATAAAAACAGAGATATGAAGAACAACACAAATATCTAGTGAACAATATCTTCTATTGAGTAAATGAAATAGGATGAAACTGTAAAACTGCAGAACTGAAACACTTGCTTGAATGGTGGTAGCTATCTCTGAGAAGATATGTGGCTGCTACATGCATCCTTCTAAGAAAAATAATTACAATGGGGCTCCAGAGGCTTTTTTAATATTACTCGTGAATTCCAAAACCCTAGACATCCAAAAACCTAACCCTAGGAGATGAAATGCCAAAATTTATGTGGGCCCCTATGGGTAAGTTGGTACCTCAACTTCTCAGGGTCGTAACTTTTGCATACGACCTCTGTTTTAGGCATGTGATAGCCTGTTGGAAAGGTATTTGAGATAAATACACATTACGCCATAAAACTCTAATTCTGTCTATAGTTTGACTATGGCTAGCCCAAAAAATATTGTTTAGGGCCCCAAAACGGCCCTAGAAGTACATCAAGATGTGTTGACATGAAAACATACAAAATAAGCTAGTTGGATTAGGGGGGAGGCCACCAATATCCACCTGGAAGATGTGTAGGGATTCATATAGCCTTGGAAATGTAGAACCCACAATTACAAAGAAGTACAGAAGAACGTGTTGAACTAAAAATTGTCAAGAGGAGCTAGTTGGAATAGGTGGGTGGCCACCGATATCCACTTGGATCAGTCCTCCCCCATTAGGAAGCAATGGTATCCATTGTGTTGAGTCCCCCCATTAGGTGAGGAAACTTCTGCTAAATTTAGCCTCAGGTGAGCCACTTTCCTTGGTGTAGGAGCTGCCCTGCCTTGACAACCCGATAAATCTAAATCCTCTACTGGCAAGTTCCCTTGACCTGTGTGTCCATGATATGATCAGTGGATGCCTATTTCATGCAGTTAGGGTTGAGATATGTTGATGTCATCTTTTATGCGATCTCTGAAGTGTCCAATAATGGTGGAAAATATGGTCGAAGGAGGTCCACATTGAATATTGGGTGCAAGCCAAGGAAGGGTGGAGTGTTGAGCTCAAAATAATTTCTACCCACAACCTCGGTGATAGTGTAAAGCCCATCGAGAAGGGGGTGAAGCTTTCGATGGGGCCCTGTAAGACACTCCTTTTGCAAATGTAACTAGACTTTGTCTCCAACCTGAAACTGGTGTGGTATCCTATGTTGATCATGGCGCTCCTTGTAATTAGCATTGGATTTCTAAAAACTCTCATGGACCTATTGGCAGATGTGTTGAATCTTCTCAATGAATCTGGTGGCTTTATCGGTCTTAGACTGAGCATGGGAAGATTATGCCTGTTTGGTTGTAAGAGGTAGTGTAACATCAATGGGACCCAAGGGTTGGAATCCCAACCCCACCTGAAATGGGCTATGGTCGATGGAGATATGGATAGCCATGTTGAAACTGTGATGAACATAGGGGAGAATCTCATCCCATGTACGTAGATTTTTAGAGTTGTACATGCGCATGATGTGCACAATCATCCAATTGCCGACCTCTATTTGGCCATCTGTTTGGGGGTAGAAAGCAGTGGATTTAGTGAGCTTGGTGTCCAACAGTGACTAGAGACTTGACCAAAATGTGTTGAGGAATCTGTTGTCCCGGTTGGATATGATGGTCTGTGGTGTCCCAAAATGGACCCACACTCGTTCGAAGAAGAGTTTGGCAGTATTTTCCACTGCGATATTCTTCTTGCAGGCTGTGAGGATGGCTATTTTCGAAAACCGATCAATGACCAAAAATACACAATCATTTCCTTTCTTGATGGATGGAAGGAAAGACATGTAATCCATCGAGATGGATTCCCAAGGCTTCTCGAAAGTAGGAAGAGGGGTGTATAAGCCTTGCTTCTTGATGGATATCTTGATAATGGCACATGCAGTGCAAGATCTGATATACTTTCTGACGTACAGTCAAAGTTTTGGCTAATAAAAATGTTTCTGTAGAACGACCATAGTTTTCTCTATGCCAAAATGTCCTGCCATCTGACTATAGTGGGCTTCCCAAATCAGCTTTGCACACTCACTTGTAGGAACACAGAGATGGCCAAGATGGCATAACAGTCCATCCTGAATGTGAAAATCAGTGACATTCACCTAAGAGATGATAGGTGGTGGCGAAGTCCATATCTTACTAACAAAGTTGGGGCCAGTCAAATGCCTCATATCCATAGGAATGGAGAACAGTGGTGAGTGCAACCATGAGAGGTCGACTGAGGCAGTCAACGACATGATTTGTGCTCCATGTCTTATAATTGATGTTGATATGGAACTGTTGCAGGTAGGTGGACCACTTCTGATGGTAGTCGTTTTGCAATTTGCCCGGTGTCTATATGAACTGCAGAGGCTTGTGATGAGTGTGGATGATTGTCTCCTTTCCCAGAATGTAATGTTTCCATTGACGACAGGCTTGTACAATGGAATATATTTCCTTATCATAGGTGGGGTATTACTGGATAGTATTTGAGAGTGTCTCACTATGGTATGCCACCAAATGACCATGTTGAGTGTGAATTGTGCCTACAACATAGTCATATGCATCAGTCTCAATATTGAATGATTTTTATAGATCGGGCAAGGAGAGTACTGGAGCTGAGCACAAGCGATGATTCAGATCATCAAATGCTCATTGTTGTTCCTTCTCCCACACAAAATTTTCCCTGCCACCGCCCTTGGTCACTTGGCCGAGGGCCCATGCAATATGGGAGAATCCCAACATGAACCGTCGGTAGAAGTTGGTCAATCCCAAGAATCTCTGAAGCTCAGTTAGTGTGGTTGGGGTTGGCCAATCATGAATGACTTGGATATTAGCTGGATCAACATGTACCCTATGCTCATAAACAATGTATTCCAAGTATTGGACCCTGCTCATGCCTAAGGAGAATTTTTCCAAGTTGGCATATAGCTTGTACTGCCGTAGAGTGCTCAAAACATGTTGAATATGTTGCATGTGCTCATTCCAAGTTTTGTTGAAGATGAGGATGTCATCCAAATATACCACCACAAAAGAGTTGGTGAAGGGTCTCAATACATCATCCATCAACCTCATGGAAGTGGATGGTGCATTTGTTAAGCCAAAGGGCATGACCAACCATTCAAAGAGACCTTATTTAGATTTGAAAGATGTCTTCCATACATCAATTGGTTTGATGGGAACCTAGTGATAGC
Organism: Picea sitchensis; assembly: GCA_010110895.2. Taxonomy (NCBI): domain Eukaryota; kingdom Viridiplantae; phylum Streptophyta; class Pinopsida; order Pinales; family Pinaceae; genus Picea; species Picea sitchensis. Next base: position 38,287 of record SNQJ01S0062734.1, read on the forward strand.
CAGACTTTAGGTCAATCTTGCTAAAGAAATTTTCCCCCTTGAGTTGGTTAAGAAGGTCCTCAATCCTAGGAATTGGGTACCGGTTCCTGACTGTGATTTTGTTTAATTCTCTGTAATCAATGCATAGTTGCCAAGTCCCGTCCTTCTTCTGCACCAGTACAATCGAGCTTCTGTAAGGGGAGGAGATGGTTCTGATGTGCCCCTTCTGAAGAAGCTCTGGGATCTGATGCTTGATTTCGTCATTTTATATTAGTGAGTGACGATAGACTACTCCATTAGGAAGAGGTGCACCGAGGGTTAGATCAATTGGATGATTGACTTGGCAGTGCGTCGGTACCCCGGTGGGTGAGGAGAAGATGTCTATGTACTCTTCCACGATCTCGTCCACTTGCTTCTGCAGAAAAGAGAGGCTCTGTGTAGAGGCCATGAATATGGTAGTGACCTTATGCTTACTATGAGCACGGATCACAAAGAAGATGAACTTCCCGGATTGTGAAATGACCTTACTGCATTTCTTAGAAGAGATTAAAGAAATAGCGGTAGGCGGTGCTACCTCTGGCATCTTGTACAATTGTCTACCCAAAGTAATAATAACACCATGGGGTCTAGACTCATACACAACATGACACTTCCACAAATATGGTTGTTCTAAAAGAACATCAAAAAATTCAAGGGGAGAAATATCACACAATACCTCGTCTTTGACAGGCTTGATGTCATAGGGAAAATGACATTGTTGGCTGACACAAAGATCTCTTCCTTGGAAAAGTCAGCCGGTGGTGTAGGGATGTGAGTGCGGTGTCATCGGCAGGTCCAATTTCTTGACAACCTCTGCTGAGATAAGGTTCCTCTGACTGTCACTATTGACAATGAAATGGAGCGGAGCCTCCTTTACCCACATTTGTGAGTGAAAGAGGTGTTCCCCTTCCTCTCGTTCTTTTGTTTTGCTTGGCTGGACTTTGGTGGTAGTGACAATGGAACTGGGTTCAACATTGATGATCCGCTTCCCTCCTTCTGGATTTGATTCAGAGTCAAAATCGGCCTCGGAATCGGATGCCATCATCTCGACCACAAGTCACTACTTGGAGTGACATTATTTAGTGTTGTGCCAAGGGATTTTATGGTATTCACACCATTTTCCCGTGTCCTTCTTCGACTTTTCATTTCCCTTCTTGTGGTGTGGCTTGGACTGGTTGTCATGAGAGTGCCCATCTTTTCTTTGTCCCTTGTTGTGTGGGTTGGGGCCACCTTTGCCTTGCTTCGGTTGTGAGGATTTTGCAGATCCAAACTCTCGCCTCTTCTGCTTAAATTTATGCTCGATCTTGAAAACATATCTATAAGTCGTACCCAAGAAGGCGATGTCCAGAAACTCCATTTCTATTTGAATGTATCTATGCAAATAACCGGTATTTCAACACCAGATTTTTCTCAGAGTCTTTGATACCCAATTTGGTGCGCATGGTGTGGAAAATATTGGTGAAATATGGTACTGTCTGGTCCCTTTCTTGACATAGGGTGGTCCATCTGGTGTACTAGTCCTTTTAGCTTCCAACAGGGTAGTATCGTTCTTTAATGGCATACCAGAAGGAATCCCATGTAGGGGAAACCACAAATATTGCAGATTCCTCTATGGCCCTTTGCTCGGAGTAAGTATCCCACATGTCCTTAACATGGGGGATGACCTTGAGGAGTGAAAAAGTAATATTTTCCCTACCAAAACAATTGTGGACCGAAAAATACCCTTCGAGCAGATTCAACCATTTATCTACAACATCCGCATCTATTAGTCCTTCAAATAATGGAATATCAAAATTCACATGTACCTTAAAGGGGGTTGCATGGCCGTTTGATGAAGATGCTTCTCCTATGGGAAGCCACCGAAGGATCTGCACAAAGTTGTCCATCATTTTGTTCCTTTGTCGCGCGAGGGATTCCTCGAGCAACATTTTGAAAGGATATCCTGCTCCATCATCTTTCTTTTCATCCCCCATGGGTTGTTTTCAGGCTCAGGATGACTGATATTGCAATGACTCGATTGGTTCGAGTCCCAACTTCTTGTACCCAAATCTTGTCGGGGATATGCACGAAGAAAAATAAATGAAGAGCAGACCACTCTGATACCACCGATCCATATTTAGGAGTGGAACAAATTGATTAATAGACTAAATACAATAAACATAGAGATATGAATAACAACACAAATATCCAGTGAGCAATATATTCTATTGAATAAACGAAATAGGTTGAAACTATAAAATTGCAGAACTAAAACACTTGCTCGAATGGTGGTAGCTATCTCTGAGAAGAGATGTGGTTGCTACGTGCATCTGTCTGAGTAGAATGATTACAATGAGGCTCCAGAGGCCTTTTTAATATTACTCATGAATGCCAAAACCCTATACATCCAAAAACCTAACCCTAGGAGATGAAACACCAAAATTTATGTGGGCCCCTATGGGTAATTTTGTACCTCAACTTCCTGGGGTCGTAACTTTTGCATACGAACTCTGTTTTAGGCGCGTAATAGCCCATTGGAAATGTATTTCAGAGAAATACACATTACACTATCAAACTCCGACTCCGTCTACAATTTGACTATGGCGAGCCCCAAAAAAAAATTTTAGGGACCCTAAATGGCCTTGGAAGTACAACAGGATGTGCTGACATGAAAACATACAAAATAAGCCAGTTGGATTAGGGGGGAGGCCACTAGTATCCACTTGGAAGATGTGCAGGGCTTCATACAACTCCGAAAGTGTAAAACCCACAATTACAAAGAAGTACAAAAGAACGTGCTGAACAAAAACTGCCAAGAGGAGCCTGTTGGAATAGGTGGGTGGCCACCAATATCCACGTGGATCAATTGAAGATGAGTCCATTTGAAGTATTGTATGGAAGAAAATGTAACACTCTCGTGAGTTGGGATAATCCAGCAGAAAGAGCAGTTGTTGGGCCAAAATTGTTAAAATAAATGGAAGAGAAGATGGAAAAGATAAAGAAAAATTTAAAGGCTTCCTAGGATAGGAATAAAATTTATGTAGACAAGAACAAAGTTTTCAAAGATTTTAAAGTAGGCGAACATACATGTGTTTCTGAAAGTGAAGGAAAAGAGATGTTCACCAAGATTAAGAAGTTGCCCAAAGTTGGTAGGGAGATATTGTGGACCTTTTGAAATATTAAAAATGATAGGGCCAGTTGCATACATGATAGAATTTCCTGCATCCATGAGAGTACATAATGTATTTCATGTGTCATTGTTAAATAAATATGTGCCTGATCCTAACCACATAATTGATTAGAATGTGATCCAGGTGGAGCACAAAGGGGATTTCTGGTGGAACCAGTACGTATCCTGGACCATAAAGAAAAATTGCTCAAGAACAAATCCATAGGGCTGGTAAAGGTTCAATGGACCTGTTACAATTCGGAAGATGCTACATGGAAGAATGAAGAAAACATGTGGGAAGAGTACCCGCAATGTTTTGACAATTTTGAAGAAGACAGAATGCAAGGCTCCATTTTTGAAAGCTAGAGTTCCAGAGCCACATCTCATAGTCCTAGCCAATTGCGTTGAGGACCTTCATAAATGAATGGCTCATTCCTTGAGTTAACCTTGATAAACAATGATAAATGAATGGTGCACTCCTTGGGTCGACGAGAAGAGAGGAACATGATATTGATGGTTGGAGCTGTTAAATTGTAGAATTTTTATTTCTAAGTATTGTGATGTAA
>SNQJ01S0062735.1:8450-41653 GCA_010110895.2 Picea sitchensis
TATTGCATGTGCTAATATTGTGACAAGAAAACACTTGCAAGGGCACCTTAAAAGAGCACTTAACCTATAAAACATTGAGCAGAAAGTACATGACAGTTTGCTGTCCTAAAACAGCAAAAAGAAGACAACCAAACAGTTGAAACTTAGAGCCATACTAAGGTCAAGGACAGACCTTAGATGGTATCCTCATAGGACCTCAGAATTTCAACAGGTACCTCAACTTCCTGGGGTCATAAATTTTGCATACGACCTCCGTTTTAGGTGTGTGATAGCCCGTTTTGGGATTTTTCGGCCTCACACCTAACACGGGAAGATTCTTCCCATGTGGTTGCAAGAGGTAGTGCAACATCAATGGGACCCAAGGGTTGGAATCCCAACCCCACTTGAAATGGGCTATGGCCACTGGACCTATGGAGAGCCCTGTTGTAGCTGTGTTGATCATAGGGAAGACTCTCATCCCATGTACGTGGATTCTTAGATTTGTACATGCATAGGATATGTACAATCATTTGATTAATGACCTCTGTTTGGTCATCGGTTTTGGGGTCGAAATAAATGGATTTAGTGATCTTGGCGTCCAACAGTGTTCAGAGACTCAAGAAAAATGTGTTGACGAACCCGTTTTCTTGATCGAAGATGATGGTCTGTGGTATCCCAAAATGGACCCACATGTGTTTGAAGAAGAGATTAGCAATATATGCCGATGTGATTCTCTTCTTGCAGGCTGTGAGGATAGCCATCTTTGAAAACTGATCAACTACCACATGTTATCACATGAAGTTTTCATGGGTCAAATTTCTCCTTAGGTTTTAATTTTTATCCATTACTATTTTTTTATTTTTATTTTCTCCTTATGGTTTTCTTAGGATAACTTAAATAAATGAAAGGTTGGAACTTGTCTCACACATTTGACCCACACCTATGGTTTATTCCCTTGGTTCAATTTATGGTTTACACCCTTGACTCATCACTTGATTTGAAAACTAGCACTATCAACCCCATGACACCACAAACCTGACAAGTCACTCCATCCATTCATATGCTTGAACCTCTCCACTCTATGCCTTTACCCGTTAGGGAGTAAAATCAAATATTTTCAAGTACGCTACCAACTCACTAGTTGTTTTCGTAGCGCATCTTTGTACACTCTCCCTCTTTACCATCATTTGTGATTATAAAAATGATGTCACGCCTTTTCATTGTTTTCAACACCCTTGTCCTCAAAAGGAATAATCGTGATTTGGTCATTAATGAGTTCTATCTGTTTATCAAAATTTGAAATTCTGCTCCTAGATCGGTGTTGCAGAAACTACTAGTCCAGACAACATTGCAGATTATGCTACAAACCAACTAACTAAGGTGAACTGGAGATTGAAGTGGTTGCAAACAACTTCATGCTTTCAAAAGATCAACGATAATCAAACTACAGTGTCCAGGTACTGCTTGATCCATCCGATCTCTATTGAAGATCAATTAAAGTTTTTTCTTATCTTTTCATAGCACCTAACGCTACCAACTGTGGTTTCTTCCACCTACCAACCCCTTTACCTCTACCGTCACAAATTTCTTATCCATCTGCATACTGTCATATTCCTCCATTGAAATTGAATCATTTTCTATCAGAGTTATTGTGCCTAGTTATCCCTTGGCGCTTGTTGTCCATACTACGCTACATAAACCATTGTAAAACTGCGCTACGGATCCCCTGTTCCAACACTGCAAATTCTATGTCAACACAATGACATCATTTATGCTCATATCTCCAAAGTTGTCTCTTTTCCTTCACAGTGTCATCCTATAGTTTTATCTCAAAGTCTATTTTCAGTGAAAGTTTAGGAGCCTTTTCCTTATAATGATGATGACCCTGTATGGTGGCTTGATGTCGGCCTAAAACTTGAACAATGCAGCCTCCTTGTACATCATTTCTTAGAGGATCTTCATCCCCCTTTTTTAATCCATCAAACCATTCTCTTATTAGTTCAAAAGTACATTGGAGGAAATCCATGAAAGACCAAATAAGGACCACCTTTCAAAACTTAAATAATTTTGTCTTTGCTTGGTTTCCTATACCTCTCATAACATTACAGTGTTTGACCTCCTCATTCTATTAATGGATACACCTCAACAGAATAAATCTCACAAGGGTGGGAGTGTAGTTAGGACTAAGCCTTCTGACATGCACCTATTTGATGTTGAGCATCTTATCAGGGAGGTCTTCCAAAGGGTTGGTTGCCTATCTTTCTATCAAAACAAGTAGAGGGGACACCCTGAAGTAGCCAGGGAATTTTCTTTAAACTTTGATGGCACTAAGACCAAGGTAGGAACCCTGGAGTTGGAGGTATATGAGGCCACCATTGCAGCAACCACTGAGATACCCAACACTGCTGAAAGGTGGTTCAAATATATGACTCTCAATTCATCCTTTTCTAAGGATTTCCTCAAGCCATATCATCAGAAAGATAATTTGTCTAAGGGAGTGCATAGGAGCCACTTGGTTGAGGGTTTTGAAAAAATGTTGAAAGCTATCCAGAGGTATTTTACATGTGAGGGTAGATTCAACATGATATACCAGTATCACATTAGGCTTTTTCTACACTTCACAGACAAGGATTTGATGAATATCCCTTTCTATCTATTTAGAAGTATGGGAAAAATGGCTGATAGGGTCCAAACCAAGTCCAAGGTTATGGATACTAGTGTTTTCAACTAAGGGTTGATCAGGATGCTTGTAATGGAATAATTGAAGAAAATAAACCTCACTTGGGAACATTTCATTGTCTCTGCTAATCTACAACTAGATGTAGACTCTACCCCTCAATCCAGGGTGCATAGCCCTTTCCTAGCTAGTAGTGTTTCCCAAGTAGAAACAACCAAAAAGAGAAAGGAAAAACACATTGCCCAAGACAAAACATTTCCTAAGGAAGTTGAAGAGAAAGAAAGGGAAGCCCATCTCTCCCCTCAAAGGGAGATTTCAACTCAACTTGCACCTAAACTAGAGGAATTTTACTAAGTCAAAACTACAGCCAAAAAGGGGAGAAAATTTCATTTTCCTTCACCTACTGTAGCAGTTGAGAAAAGCGTTAGGAGGCCTTTCACCAGATCATCACCCCATAAGGAAGATGCTGAAATATAATTCATAACCAAATCTTCTGTTTAGAAGAAAGATAAAGGTAAGGCTGAAATTACTGAGAAGCCTTTTGAAGTCATAAAAATCACCACTTCCCCTGATAATCCCACATTCAAGAGATTGATCAGACAACTTAGGGATGCAAGGAAGGAAATTGATCGTTTAAAGGGAGAAGGATTGAATGAGAGGAGGAACATGCATGAACTCATGGACATGCATAATGAGACCCTTGATCTGTCTAGGTTTACAACAAGAATACTCTTTCCCTTCCATAGGCAACTTCATAATTTGTAAAGGAAAAACAATAGCATACAGTCCCAAAATAGAAAACTTAAAGAAGAGTTACAGCCCTTCAAAGATGATCTAACCCAGAGGAATATCAATGTACTAGCCCAAGCTGCAATAGAGAGAAGTGATCCTACAATAGAGAGAAGTGCCCCTGCAACAAAGAGAAGTGATCCTCCAACAAGGAGAAGTGTCGGATTGAGAAGATGAAATGGAAAGGATGATATAACCATTTTTTATGATGATCAACTTTTGCAGCTTGAAGTTTTGAGGGAGGTGTTATAATTTCACCTACTGAAGGAATCTACAGGCTCATTATCCTTCTGCTAAGATTTTTTGGGTTTTTTGAGGTTCAATGCATGAAATAAAAAAAAACAGAGAATTTCGTAATGTCTAGAGCTACAAAATCCACACAGACTGTTCTATAGATTCACTATCGAAAGCGCTACAAAATCTGTTGCAGAACCATTTTACATAGGCGGGCGCTACATAATTTTCTGCCAGTTGCACTATGAAAAGATGCTATGAACTAGCTGTTACAATCAATAGTTTTGAATTCATTGCCTCTTCTTGGCTTTGATGATTTGGAGGGAACCAAGGATCACCAGGTTGCAGATGGATCTCAACACAAAGGCTTGGAGGACACATGGAACTAATGGAGATGCACCCAAGCAACAACAAATCATGTCATTTATATCTTGTTAAGAGTTGTTGCCAACATGCTCCATGTTTCTAGCAGTTTGTTAGTTTCACTTGTAAAAATGTTAGATTAGTAGACTTTTGTGGAGAATCCTAGGCTAGAAAGGCCACCTCACATCTCAAGCTGTGGTTTTACTGTTTAGACTATAAATACATCATAAGAATGTTATGTTAATGTTCGAATGGTTGAGTAATGCTCCCTATTTTGTAATATTTTGACTAAATAGAGTTGTACTCTGTTTTATGAATGAGATATGAGACATTTTGATTAATAGAAGTCGACCTCTTTTCATTATATTGCTTCTTATTACTCTGAATGCTCATTATTGGATGATCCTTATGAGATGTTATAGTTGTGTTATAATGGATGTTTGATTATAATGTTGTTGTAAATGTTTTTCAGTGTTTTAAATTTAGTTCAAGAAGTTCTTGTGATTGAGTTTTTCTTCACCTAACTAATAGAAGGCCCGATGCTTATAGCAGACCTATCCATATTACTCACCAAGTCTTCCATCTACTCACATTTATCCTTAAAACACTGACTGAAGTTAACCAAAACCTCATTTTCTTATGCATACTAGCCTAGATTTTATGTGTTGAAACTTTTCTATGCTGAGTTTTGTCCATTTGACCTTCTATCATTAATCTAAATTTAAAAAATTATTTGATGGGTGTTGGGCTTATCCTCTTGCAATCTGAATGTGACTTTCAATGCTAACATTCTTGGCATCGTTTCTAGGGAATGAATTGAAAAAAATTCCCCGGGATTGAACGACATAGCAATACTGATTCTGAAGGTGCATTAGAAGTCAGTACATTGAAGATTGTAGCTTGCACCTGACAACTCCACTATTTTAGTTGTGGCTCCCAAAGGCAGACACATGAGGTATACTCCACATCTATCTATGGAAACACATGAATCTGACCCGAATAATATTATCAAGAAAGGAAAATTTTCTCAAGAAGGATTTTCAGCTGCTGTACCAAGTACTTCTGGTCATTTTCATGATTCTACCTTTAATACTCCAGTAGCTATATCCAATTATCCTCTTCTACCCTCTATGGAAGTTTCTAGAAATTTGGATTTTGAAAATTTTCCTATTGAATACTCTTCTTTTAGTCCCAATTTGATAGAAGAAAGTTTTGAAACCCTTTCCTCTCCTGATATTGTAAGCTGGTTTAGACTTGAGAGCTTAGAATATTTTCCTACCTTGGGTTTTCCTACTCCTTCTATCAAAATTTCTGTGACTAAAGAGGAGGAAACTTCATTTCCCTTGGACCCTATACCATATTCTTCCAAGACTCAACCTCTTCCTATGAAAACTGAAATCTCTCCATCCAACCTCCCTCTTTCTCCTAAAATCAAAGCTGTAATTGTACCTATCAAGACTCAATCTCCCCCTTGTTCTCCTAGAGTTCACAAACCAATGGAAGGTGCTAATCTTCCTAGAAATAGGATGGATGCCATATTGTCTTCTAGGTATGCCCCTCTTATTTTACCTCAGCCTATGAATTCTCTCCCAGTTGGAGACTACCTTAAGTACATGCCCAAGTTCATAGGGGAGGAAGACATAATTGCAGAAGAACACCTTACATCCTTTTATAGTTATGCAGACAATCTTAACATTGAGAATGAAGATGTATGGATGAGGGTATTTATACATAGCCTTGATGGTGAGTCTAGAAAATGGTTTAGGGGTTTGAGTCCTGTATCTATTGTTGGAATGGAATATTTGGATGATGCTTTTATGAGACATTGGGGGGATGAAAAGGATTTCCTTTATTACATTACAAAATTTGGGTCACTTAAGAGGAAAGAGGGGGAATCTGTTTTAGACTTCTCAAAGAGATTTAATAAAATGTACAACAAAATTCCCACTGAAATAAAGCCTACATAAAATTCTACCAATATCACCTATGCCAGTTCTTTTGACCCTGAGTTTTTCCTCCTATTAAGAGAAATAAGTTCTACCTCTCTAGCTCATATGCAAGATGCAGCCTTGGAAGTAGAATATAACATATTGGAAGCTGACAAGATTAGGGGAAAATATGATAGAGACAAAATAAAAGGTAGGGTTGAAGCTTCAACCTTAGATTCCCCTGCTGTCCACCCTCAAGTTAATGAACTAACAAAATTGGTAAAATCACTTTCTGCTGAAATGGAAAAGTTGAAACTTGAAGGAATGCAAAACTATAGGAACACACAAAATGATGATAATAGAGAAACTTTTATAAGACCAAATAATACCCCTCAGGTTCTCCAAAGAGATCAAATAAATAGGGATAGGGATGATAAAAAAGTCCAAGCCCCTCTCCAAAATAGCCTTGTTGCTGATGAAGAAGGAGAGGATGAAGAAATTGATCCATAAATCCATTGTCTTGGTGACATGTCTCCATCCCCTCATTTAACCCAATATGCATATGAGGAGTCTCTCATGGATAACCAATTGAATTAATTGAGTAAAGGGGAAAAAAACAATGAAAGTCCAAATAAATACAACCTAAGGTCAATAAAGAAAGAGGGAAAACCTAACACTTCTGATCATCCCACTAAAACATAAAATTATGCTAAGACTGTGGAATCTAGAAACAAAGAAAAAGAGGAACAAAATCCTCAATCAATGGTTAAGAGCCATGTCCCATAAATTAAGGAAATTTTGAAATCTCCCTCCTCTTTTAGATTTGAAAGTGAGATTGAAAAGATCAAAATCCCAATACCTTTTTTAGAGCTGATTAAAAAATATCTTTCCAAGATGTTGTAGCCCAAACCTTCTTCTTATTCCAAAAACTTAGTCAACCTTCTAGATGAAAATCCAACAGTCATATTGGGACCTTTGGTAGAGGATAGGGATGACTCTTCCCCTCCTTTCTACACATCATTAAACATTAATGATAAAGTGCTTCACAACTGCTTGATGGACTCAGGTGCATCTCATAACCTCATGCCTAAAACTGTCATGGATGAGATTGGGCTAGAAATTAAAAAAATTACCATGACCTATACTCATTTGATTCTAAGAAAGTGAAGTGTCTTGGGGTTATCAAAGACTTGGTTGTTACCCTGTTCCAATTACCCATGAAAAGTGTGGTCATGGTTATTGTAGTGGCTGATGTTTCCCCTAAGTTTCAGATGCTCTTGTCAAGATCTTTGATCAAAAGACTAGGGGGAAATTTGTATATGGACCTTTCATATGCCACCATTCCTGTATTTGGGGGAGAACATAGAAGGATTTATACGGAGGCATAACTAGATTACATCATCAGTGATGAATCCAATCCTACCAATCACCCTATTTTTGCAGTTGATACTGATTTAGGATCCAATATTTTACATCTCACTGATGCTCCTCAATCACCTATTGAAATCATAAAACAACCCATTAACTCTTGTGAGATTCCTCCTCTTAACACCTATGTTTGGAAGATGTTTTTTGATGGGGCCTCTTCTAAGGAAGGTGTTGGTGTTGGGGTAGTATTTATTTCCCCAACCCAAGAGGTCATATATTTGTCTTACATGCTTGAATTTGAAATTACAAACAATGTGGCAGAATATGAGGCTCTTGTTTTGGGTTTGAGGGATGCTAAAGACATGAAGATTGAAGAGTTAGCAATGTTTGGAGATGTTGAATTAATTGTTAATCAAGTCAAAAATATGTATCAAGATAAACACCCTGGGTTAAGGATGTACATAAATGAAGTTTGGGATCTTGTTGATAATTTCTTCTTATCTTTTAATATCTCTTTTGTTCCAAGAGAAGAAAATACTATGGCAGATTTCTTGGTTGTTTCTGCAAGTAATCTCAGAGTTCCTTTGCCCCCTAAGCTCAAATATGATGTGGAAGTGAAGTATAGACTCTCTATACCTAAAAATGTCAAACATTGGAAGGTCTTTAAGGATGATCTTGAGATCAAAAGATTTCCTGAAACTGTGGAGGAGTTTTCTGCTCTGCATATTGATCAAGATCATGATTATGACAAAAGCCCTCATGCTAATATTTTACTGAATAAAATTGTTGACCATCATATTGTTCAATTTCCCAGTAACCATATTCCAAAAGGACTAGTCCCCTTGGAGAGATTGTTTGATAGAAATGATGTTGTTGTGAAGGTTAAAGGTTCAACTGAAAATGCTGATGTAACTAAATGCAATTTAGGTACAAAGAAGGATCCAAAGTATGTGAAATTGTCTAGTAGCTTTTCAAAGGAACAAAGGGATGAGTATGTTAATATTTTAAAGGAGTTTGCTGATGTGTTTTCCTGTAAATGTGAAGATTTAAAAACATATGACACAAACATCATTGAACATAAGATCCCTTTGAAAGAGGAGACCAAGCCTTTTAGGAAAAAACTCAGATAGATAAATCCCATGTTGTTGGCTTTTATGGAAAAAGAAGTGAAGAAGTTGTTGGATGCCAAGATCATCATTCCTTTGAGATACTTTGAGTGGATGGATAACTTGGTCCCTGTGAGGAAGAAGAATGGGGAAATTAGACTATGTGTTGATTTCAGGGATTTGAATAGAAGCTCTAAGAAAGATAATTACCCCTTGAGAAAGATGGATCACATTTTGCAGAGAGTGACTAGATCATATAGGATGTTTATGGTTGATGGCTTCTCACGCTACAATCAGATCTCTATCTTTCCTGAAGATAGAGAGAAGACAACCTTCACTACTCCTTGGGGCACATTCATGTATGCTAAAATTCCCTTTGGATTAATAAATGCGGGAGAAACCTTTCATCGAGAAATGGATATTTCCTTTATTGGGGAGAAGGACAAAATTTTGGTCATCTATATAGATGACATTACAGTATTCTCAAAATCTGATAAAGAAAATTATCATCATTTGAAAAAGGGTCCTCCTAAAGTGCATAAAGTTTTGTTTCTCTCTCAATCCTAAGAAGTCTTTGTTTTCTATGAAGGAAGGTAAGTTATTGGGACACATTGTATCAACAAAAGGGGTAAGAATTAATCCAATCAGAATAGAGGCTATCCAAACTTTATATCTTCCTATATCCAGGAAATAAGTTCAGTCTTTCTTGGGGAAAATCAATTTTCTGAGAAGGTTCATCTCTAATTTTGACGAATTGGTTAAGTACATTACATCCATGCTTAGGAAAGGAAATGAGGTGAAATGGACTTCTGAGGATCGAAATTATTTTGACCAAATAAAATATTCCTTGACTGAAGCACCTGTGCTTATCAACCCTGATTATTCCAAGGAATTTCCGATATTCTCCTTTCCCTCATATGACACATTGGCTGTTGTCTTGTTACAGAAAACTACATAGGGGTTAGAGCAGTCTATTTCCTTTTTTAGCAGAGCATTGAGGGATGTAGAAATGAGATATGATATCATGGAAAAACATGCTTATGCTTTGGTCAAAGCCCTCAAGCCTTTAAGAGTATACATTCTGCATTCCAATATTGTTCCTATGTTCCCTCAACCTCTGTGAAAGAGAAACTTATCCAACTTGACATAGATGGGAAGAGGATAAAATGTATTGCCAAAATTATGGAATTTGACATTGAAATGAAACCCACTAAACTAGCGAAAGGCCAAGGTTTAGCTAGGTTGTTGTCTGAATCAAATTCCAAAGCATTAGGGGTTAATTTCATGAACATAAACTCATAAAATCAACAAGCTGATTTTTCTAACAAAAGCTCTCATATCAGCCCCAACTTGGCATAATGCACTTGGTATAAATACATCATATATTTTCTGCAGAAGTTGTAGCCTCCTGATGGTTTGGAGAAGAACAAGGTAATAGATTTGAAGCTTAAAGCAATCACATATTGTCTCATTGATCACATATTGTATTGGAAAGATCCTCTAGGGGTTCTTTTGAGATGTTTAGATCCACAGGAGGCCCAAAAGGCCATGATTGATTTTCATGACAACTTATGTGGGGTCCATCACTTTTGGAGAACCACAACCTATAAGATCCTTAGAGCTGGGTATTTTTGGCCTAGCCTTTTTAATGATGTTTGTGCAAATATTAGAGCTTGTGTCAAATGGCAAAAAATTTCTAGAAAGCAGAAACTCAAATATTTTCCTTTGAAGCTTGTGGTGGTTTTTGGACCTTTTCAGTAGTAGGGTCTTGAATTCATTGGGGAAATCCATCCAACTTCAAGTGCTAAACATAGGTGAATTTTTACTACCACGGATTATTTCACCAAGTGGATAGAATCCATTCCTACAAGGAGTGCCTCCCACAAGGTAATCATTAGTTTTCTTGAGGATATCATGTGAAGATTTGGTTGTCCAAGAAAAATTGTTATTAATAATGCTGTCTCTTTTAAAGATGAACCATTGATCAAGTGTTGTGAACAATATGGGATTGAATTAGTCCATTCCACTCCTTATTTCCCCCAAGGAAATGGTTTGGAAGATTCCTCTAACAAGAGCCTCGTAAATATCATCAAGAAATTGTTAGAAGAAAACAAGAAAGGATGGGACTCAAAGCTGAAATTTGCCTTATGGGTTGAGAGAGTTACAACAAAGAGGTCACTTGGTTTTTCCTCTTTTCAACTTGTATATGGGATTGAAGCTATCTTTCCTACTCAACTTGCCTTGCCTGTGTAAAAATTCCTCCAGGACTACCAAGGAGAACCTGATGATATGGTTAGGAGGATACACCAGCTGGTAGAAGTACAACATACTAGGGAGCAACTCCTTGACAAAGCACATGACCATCAAAAGAAGATCAAGAAAGTCTTTGACAAGAGGGTAAGCAAAGAAGATTTCTGGTTGGGAGATCTAGTGCTCAAGTGGGATGTACCCAAGAAAGACAAAGGAAAACATGGTAAATTCAAAGCTTTGTGGATTGGTCCTTTCAAGATTTCTGATGTATTTTCAAATAATACTTATAAATTGCAGAACTTGGAGGATTCTGAAGTTTTTGGTGGCCCTGTCAATGGGAACTTTCTGACAAAGTATTTTACTTAAGCCACGAGTGGCTTTCCATTCATTGTAAATATCACTTTCTCTTTTTCATTTTTTTTAAAATAAATGACCTCATATCCCTAGGATAAGACACTAAAGCTGCCTATTCTTGGAAGCTCACAGGGAGCATGCCATCCCCTATGGAGCCAATGTTTTCACATGAAGTTGTCATTGGTCAAATTTCTCCTTAGGTTTTAATTTTTATTCATTAGTCTTTTTTGAGTTTGTTTTTTGGTTTTCTCCTTATGGTTTTCTTAGGATAACTTAAATAAATGAAAGGTTGGAACTTGGCTCACATATTTAAACCCACACCTATGGTTTATGCCCTTCATCATTTTATGGTTTACACCCTTGATTCATCACTTGATTTGACAACTAGCACTATCAACCCCATGACACCTCAAACCTAACAGGTCACTCCATCCATTCATATGCTTGAACCTCTTCACTCTATCCCTTTACCCATTAGGGATTCAAATCAAACCTTTTCAAGTACGCTGCCAATTCACTGGTTGTTGTCGTAAAGAATCTTTGTACACTCTCCCTCTTTACCATCATTTGCGATTATGAAGATGATGTCATTCCATTTCATTGTTTTCAACACCCTTGTCTTCAAAAGGAATAATATTGATTTGTTCATTAATGAGTTCTAACTATTTATCAAAATTTCAAATCCTGCTCCTATCTTGGTGCTGCAGAAACTACTAGTCCATACAACGATGCAGATTATGCTACAAACAAGCTAACTGAGGTGAATTGGAGATTGATGTGGTTGCAAACAACTTCATGTTTTTATAATATCAACAATAATCAAACTACGATGTCCAGGTAATTATTGAGCCATCCAAGCTCTGTTGAAGATCAATTAAGGTTTTTTCTTATCTTTTCGTAGCACCTGGCACTGCCAACTGTGGTTTCTTCCACCCCTTTACCTCTGCTATCACAAATTTCTTATCCATCTGCATACTGTCAGTTTCCTTCACTGAAATTGAATCATTTTCTATCAGAGTTATTGTGCTTAGTTATCCCTTGGCTCTTGATGTCCATACTATGCTACAAAAACCACCGTAAAACTACGCTATGGATCCCTTGTTCCAATGCTACAAATTCTATGTCAACGCAGTTTCATAATTTATGATCACATCTCCAAAGTTGGCTCTTTTCCTTCACGGTGTCATCCTATAGTTTTATCTCAAAGTTTATTTGCAGTGAAAGTTTAGGAACCTTTTCCTTAGAATGATGATGGCTTGATGTCAGCCTAAAACTTGAGCAGTGCAACCTCCTTGCATATCATTTCTCAAAGGATATTCTTCCCTATTTTTTAAGCCATCAAACCATTCTCTTATTAGTTCAGAAGTAAATTGGAGGAAATCCCTGAAATACCAAATAAGGACCACCTTTCAAAACTTAAAGACTTTTGTATTTGTTTGGTTTCCTATACCTCTCATAACATTACAATGTTTGACCTCCTGCTTCTATCAATGGATACACCTCAATAGAATAAATCTCACAACGATGGGAGTGTAGTCAAGACTGAGCCTTCTGACATGCACCTGTTTTATGCTGAGTCTTCTGACATGCACCTATTTTATGCTGAGCCTCTGATCAGGGAGGTCTTCCAAAGGGTTGGTTGCCTATATTTCTGTTAAAACATGTAGAGGGGACACCCTGAAGTAGCCATGGAATTTTCTTTAAACTTTGATGGCACTAAGACCATGGTAGGAACCATTGAGTTGGAGGTATATGAGGCCACCATTGCATCAACCACATAGATACCCAACACTGATGAAAGGTGGTTCAAATCTATGACTCTGAATGTATCCTTTTCTAAGGATTTCCTTAAGCCATATCATCAAAAAGATAATTTGTCCAAGGGAGTACCTAGGAGCCACTTGGTTGAGGGTTTTGACAAAATTTTGAAAGTTATCTAGAGGTATTTTACATGTGAGGGAAGATTCAACATGTTATACAAGTATCACATTAGGATTTTGCTACACTTCACAGGCAAGGATTTGATGAATATCCCTTTCTATCTGTTTAGAAGTATGGGAAAAATGGTTGATAGGGTCCAAGCCAAGTCCAAGGATGTGGACACTAGTGTTTTCCACTAAGGGCTGATCAAGATGCTTTTAATGGAAGAATTGAAGAAAGGAAACCTCACTTGGGAACAATTCATTGTCTCTACTAATCCATAGCTAGATGTATCCTCTACCCCTCAATCCAGGGTGCAAAGCCCTTTTCGATCTAGTAGTGTTTCCCAAGTAGAAACAAGAAAAAAGAGAAAGGGAAAACACATTTCCCAAGACAAAGAAGTTACTAAGGAAGTTGAAGAGAAAGAAAGAGAAGCCCATCACTGCCCACAAAGGGAGATTTCATCTCATCTTGCACCTGAATTAGAGGAAGTTCCCTCAGTCAAAACTACAGCCAAAAAGGGGAGAAAATTGTATTTTCCTTCACCTACTGTAGCAACTAAGAAAAGAGTTAGGAGGCCTTTCACCAGATCATCGACCCATAAAGAAGATGCTGAAACATAAGTCAGATCCAAATCTTTTGTTCAAAAGAAAGAAAAAGGTACATGTGAAACTACTGAGAAGCCCATTTAAGTCATAAACATCGCCACTCTCCCTTATAATCCCACCTTCAAGAGATTGATAGGACAACTCATGGATGCAAGGAAGGAAATTTCTCGTTTGAAGGGATAAATATTATCTGAGATGAGGAATATGTGTGAACTCATGGACATGTATAAAGAGACCCTTGATCTGGCTAGGTTTACAAAAAAAATATTCTTTCCCCTCCATAGGCAAATTCAAACTTTGTATAGGAAAAACAAAAGCATACAGTCCTAAAACAGAAAAATTAAAGAAGAGTTGTAGCCCTTCAAGGATGATCTAGACCAAAGGAATCTCAATGTACTATCCCGAGATGCAACAGATAGAAGTGCTCCTGCAATAGAGAGAACTTCCCCTGCAACATAGAAAAGTGCTCCTCCAATAAGGAGATGTGCTAGATTGAGAGGATGAAATGGAAAGGATGACAGACCCATTTTTAATGATGATCAACTTTTGCAGATTGAAGTTTTGAGGGAGGTGTTATAATTTCACCTATTGAAGGAATATACAGGCTCATTATACTAATGCTAAGAATTTTTGGGTTTTTTCAGGTACATTGCATGCCATAGAAAAACACAGAGCATTTCATAGAGCTTGGTGCTACAGAATCATCCATATAGACTGTTCTGCAGATTCACGACCGAAAGCGCTACAAAATCTGCTGCAGAACAATTTTACATAGGTAGGCGCTACGAAATTTTCTACTAGTTGCGCTACGAAAAGATTCTATGAACTGGTTATTACAGTCAACAGTTTTGAATTTGTTTCCTCTTCTTAGATTTGATGATTTGGAGGGAACCAAGGATCACCAGGTTGTAGATGGAGCTCAACAAAAAGGCTTGGAGGACACATGGCACTAATGGAGATGCACCCAAGAAACAAAAAATCATGTCATTTTGATGTAGGTGCATCACTCCACCTTACCACGTGCCAGTAAATTAACTCACATGGTGCACATTCAAGAAAGGGAGAGGCTTTGCCCTCTCATTTTTCCTCGAGAATCAAAAGCATGATCTAGGCATTTAACTATGACAAGCTGGAAGAGCCAAGTTGTTCATTCTCACAAGCTGGAGATAAGGTCACCATTAAGTGGTTGACGGTAGGAGGGATCTGCATCTGATTTGGAGTAGATTTCCATCATTGTAATTTGCCCATTTGACAAGTGTTTTGAATGGTGATTTGACACCACTAGTTTATCTTTCGAGGGAAGCTCGTCGAGCCCCTCTTGTATAAGTCTTTGTATTGTTTCCAAGTAGAGTTGGATGTTGTAGGTTAGCCAAGATAGAGTTAGCCAGGAGACATGTATGCATAGGAGATAGGGAGATAAACACAGAGATACGAGACTTAGTTGTAGCTCGGACTCCCATATTGTAATGAACATTCTGTCGTTAATAGAAAATGACAATTTTTCCTATTATCAAATTCTATGTAATGGATATTTTGTGTTGAATGTCATTTGTATGCATGTGAATTGTAGATGAATGATAGAAATCGTTTGCAGGGATAGAGATACAATTTTCTATCCGTGAGTGTGTCAGATTAAGTCTGGGTCTCTAGCATAAGTGCAAGGAGTGTGCGAAGGAGTGCATGTCTAAAATCAATGGAGTTAGAAGATAAACTGCCAGGAGGGAATACCAGGTTAATTCACAGAATCAATAGGAAATTTCAAGGTGTTTAAGTACCTTGGAAAGAAAGACTGTTTAGGAGGAAACACAGTTCAAAGTTACTAAACACTATGAAACACTTTTATAGGAGGGCATCAATTTAGTGTGAGCGTGCACAAGGAAAACACTGTTAGAAGTGTTGGAATCCTTAGGATAACTCCATAATTAATGAACATTCTGAGGAAGGAAGGATTTGCAAGAGTGCATCGACAAAGGAAAGGAGATTCCTTAAACCCTTTTGTAAAACTAAGGGAGAAGCCATCAAAGAATGGAGCTGAGCGCAAGGAGTGCGCCAAAGATACTGTAAGTCCATCTTACAATCTCATAAGGAAGAGTGAGAAGTTTCCAGGAGGGCACGAGGAAGTTCAGAGAGGAACAATGAACTTTGAAGGTTTTCAAGCTGAGAAAAATCGTAGAGGAGTCTGCATAGAGTTCTGCAAGGAGTGTAGAAGGAGTTCAAGAACAACCTAAGTCTCGAAAGAATAATTTTTGCTAAGTGTGCAAAAGGGGTCGAGGACTTTCTAAAGTCCAGAAGGTCAAAAAATAATCCATCGCTAAAGGAGACAGGTGGTAGAAGATTGAGAGGTTCGAGAGCAGGAACTTCATGAGGTTTTTCAGGAGCAAACAAATATCTTCACGAAGTCGTGAGGAACGAAGTGATTCTGTACCTTTGGATCCATAAGACACATGGCAGAGATCTACACAGTTCGGAGGAAGAACCCTTCGAGAAAAGTCAAGGAGAGAATACCCGAAGAGCTGGGAGTCGAAGCAATCCTGGCCATCCATTGAGATAGGACACTTGGAGTGGGGATCGACACTTAGTTGATTCACAAGTCGGGAAGGACATAGCCGAGAGAAGAGAGGACTCAAAAAGTATGAACTCACAAATTGATCACAACCATTTATCGCAAGAGGAACATGGACCGTAGATTTAGTCACAAAGAATTCGCCGATTTGGAAATCAAAAAAAGGGGAGTAAGAAGTTTGCGGAAGTTTCGAAGCACAGGGTTGCAAAGGGGGATGGTCCATGGTCATAGTCTATGGTCACATCAAGGAGGGAAGTCTAGCATAGAGAGATAACATCTGTTGGCGTTAAATTTGAGAAGCGCTAAGGAGAGGTTCCGCGGGTGCCACATAATTTGCGCCAAAAGGGAAGAAAGGACCTATTATAGAGTTTTCGGGTCCAGAAAAATGACCTAAGAAGTCGCTTCGACTCATGTGTTTTGCAAATGATCCTATACCAAGAGGTCGAGAAACCCCTTAGGAGGGAGGAGAAGGGGGTTTCTATGCCAGGAGTGGTATCAGAGCTTGTTTTTTCTACAGATCATAGGCAAAGGAGACATCAAAGCGAATGAAGAATCAATTTTTGTAGGAAAGAGAGACATAGTGCGATGATCCGTTGAAGCGGTTGCAAGGTGTGCAATGGATGTTAAACAACCAGGTGGGTTGTAGGTGAAGCAAGATGGCCATTGGAAGTCATGAGCAAAGTCAAGGGAGAGTCTTCCCGTAGAAAAGCAAAGCAGAGATAGACAAGGAGCTCAGTGAAATTCGAGCCTAGATGGAGATGCTAGCATTCAAGATGCAGCAGGAGGCAAGGGTACTCTAGAGGTATTAATGGCCCTTGAAGAGAACATATAAATGGTATGTTCAGAAGATTTTGACCAGAAGGCAGTAATAGATGTTAAGAAGGTGGATGAGGCATGCTTAAAACCTTAGTGACGAGGGAAGGAGATATAGCAGAGGTCTCATAGGTTGCCAGGTAGGCAATGAGAAGGGATCAGTGGATCTTATAGATTGTCAGGTGGGCAGAGGAGACATCACAATTTTCCAAGTAGGAAAGGGAGAAGATATGAACTCACTTGAGAGTTCTCTTCAGTAGGGAGAGTTGACAGATGAGGAGGAGGCAGAAGAAAGACCTCGCTCAGGTGTATATTCACGCGGAATTGTGGACCGTGTGAATGAAGATGATGAGAAGTTAAAAACTTCCACCATCGAGGAGAAGGATCAGAGGAGAATTATGGTGATTGGAGGAGTTGAGATATTCCTACTAGGTAGCTGAGGAGAGGCGAGCACAGATGTTGTAGGTGAAACATAAGGACAACAAACTGAGAATTTTCTGGAGAAGGAGGAACATATACTGAAGTCTGTCCCAACAAAAGAAGAATGACCAGTTGGATTACTAACCCAATGGGAAATGGAGTTAAAGTCACTAGAGGATTGGTTAGATAGTTCGGAAATAGAAGATGGTTGTCAAAACATAGCCATGCTAGAGGAGACACACCAAAATGGGTTGCAGTTGGTGGAAGCTAGAGTTGAACCAGCACGAGAAAAGATGACAAAGAAAAATCTGTCGGAGGAAGAAGCTGCGAAGCAACTCAGTCATGAGGGGTCTACAAAAGTGGAGGCTGCAGAAGAGTGGAAAGCTAAGACCACAAGATATGAGGATTATAGTATGGTAGATCGGTGTGATTTACCCATTGAAAAGGAGAAGGTGCAACAAGCTAGTCTGCAAAGGAAGAACCAACCGATGAAACAACTGGATGAGGTGGTTGAGGAGATAAGGAAGCTGATGTTAGGGTCAACAGAGGAAGTGGTCAGCATGAGGAAGGTAGACAGAAAGGAACCTGCACAAGCAGCGGGGAAGATGCAAGAGCAACAACAACGAAGCAGAGGAGCCAAAAGAAAACTCCAAGAGAAAGTTTGGGATCCGGGAGGATTACAACCATGCTAGAAATCTCATGAGAAGGATATCATGATTTTCATAGCCGTGGAGTATGATGTAGGATCATCTCTCCACCTCATCACGTTCCAGTCAATTAACTTGCATGGTGTGCATTAAAAAAAGGGAGAGGCACCGCCCTCTCATTTTTCCTCGAGAATCAAAAGTGTGATCCAGGAATTTAATGATGACAAGATGGAATAGCCAAGTTGTGAATTCAAACAAGATGGAGATAAGATCGCCATTAAGTGGTTGATGGTAGGAGGGATCTGCATCCAATTTGGAGTAGATTTACATGATTGTAATTTGCCCATTAGACAGACATTTTGAATGGTGATTTGACACCACTAGTTTAGCTTGCGAGGGAAGATCATCGAGCCCCTCTTGTATAATTCTTTGTATTGTTGTCAAGTAGAGTTGGATGTTGTAGGTTAGCCAAGATAGAGTTATCCATGAAACATGTATTCATAGGAGATAGGGAGAGAAACACAAAGATCTGAGACTCAGTTGTAGCTCAGACTTCCATATTGTAATGAACATTCTACCATTAATAGAAAATGACAATTTTTCCTATTATCAATTGTTGCGTAATGGATATTTTGTGTTGAATGTCATTTGTATGCATGCGAATTGTAGATGAATGTTAGAAATCATTTGCAGGGATAGAGATACAATTTTCTATCTGTGAGTGTGTCAGATTAAGTCTGGGTCTCTAGGCTAAGTGCAAGGAGTGCATGATAGAGGGTGGAAAATCTATGAGTTGACACAAGGAGTGCATGTTTGAATTCAGTGGAGTCAGAAGAGAAACTGCTAGGAGGGAATACTAGGTTAATTCGCATACTTGGAAGGAAATTTTAAGGTGGTTAAGTACCTTGGAAAGAAAGACTGTGTAGGAGGAAACATAGTTCAGAGTCACTGAACACTCTGAAACACTCTACTAGGAGGGCATCGAGTTAGTGTGAGCGTGCACAAGGACAACACTGTTGGAAGTGTTGGAATTGTTAAGAGAACCCCAAAATTACTGAACATTCTGAGGAAGGAAGGCTTTGCAAGAGTGCATCGACAAAGGAAAGGATATGCCTTAAACCCTTTCGTAAAGCTAAGGGAGAAGACATCAAAGAAAAGAGTTGAGCACAAGGAGTGCGCCAAAGATACCGTAAGTCCATATTACAATATCAGAATGAAGAGAGAGAAGTTTCCAGGAGGGAACGAGGAAGTTCACATAGGAACAATGAACTTTGAAGGTTTTCAAGCCGAGAAAAATCCCAGAGGAGTATGCGCAGAGTTTTGCAAGGTTTGTAGAAGGAGTTCGAGAACAACCTAAGTATCGAAAGAAGAATTTGCTGAAGTCCCGAAGGCCAAAAAATCTTCCATCATTAGAGGAGACAGGTGGTAGAAGATCGATAGGTTTGGGAGCAGGAACTTCGAGAGGTTTTTCTAGGAGAAAAAAAAATATTCACGAAGTCGTGAGGCATGAAGTGATTCTGGACTGTTGGATCTAGAAGACACATGGCAGAGATCCATGCATTTTGGAGGAACAACTCTTCGAGAAAATTCAAAAAGAGAATACCTGAAGAGATGGGAGCTGAAGCAATCCTATCCGTGCATTGAGATAGGACACGTGGAGTGGGGATAGACACTTCATTGATTCGCAAGTCAGGAAGGACATAGTCGAGAGAAGAGAGGATTCAAAAATTCCAAACTCGTGAATTAAGCACAACCATTGATTGTGAGAGGGACATGGATTGTAGATTTGGTCCCGAAGAATTCGTTGATTCAGAAATCGAAAAAAGGGGAGTAAGCAGTTCACGAAAGTTTCGAAGCACGGTGTCGCGAAGGGATTTGGTCCATGATCATAGTCCATGGTCACATCAAGGAGGGAAGACCAGCATAGAGAGATAGCATCTGTTGGCATTAAAATTGAGAAGCGCTAAGGAGAGGGTCCACAAGTGTCACATAATCTGCGCCGAAAGGAAAGAAAGGATCTGTGATAGAGTTTTTGGGTTGCAGAAAAAGGAGCTAAGGAGTCGCTCTGACTCAGGTTGTTTTCAAATGCTCCTAGACCGAGAGGTCGAGCAGCCCCTTAAGAGGGAGGAGAAGGGAGTGTTTGTGCCACATTTATATCTTGTTAAGATTTGTTGCCAACATGCTCCATGTTTCTAGCAGTCTGTTAGTTTCACTTGTACATATGTTAGATTAGTAGATTTTTGTGGATAATCCTAGGCTGGAAAGGATAGCTCGCATATCAAGCTGTGGTTTTACTTCTTAGACTATAAATACATCAGAAGAATGTTATGTTAAGGCTCGAAGGGTTGAGCAGAGCTCCCTCTTTTGTAATATTTTTACTAAACAGAGATGCACTCTGGTTTATGTATGAGATCTGAGACATTTTGATTAATAGAAGTCAACCTCTTTTCATTATTTTGCTTCTTCTTACTCCAAATGCTCATTATTGGATGATCCTTATGATATGTTATAGCTGTCTTATAATGGATGTTTGATTATAATGTTGTTGTAAATGTTTTTCGATGTCTTAAATTTAGTTCAAGAAGTTCTTGTGACTAAGTTTTTCTTTACCTAGATACTAGAAGTCCTGATGCTTATAGAAGACCTATCCATCTTACTCACCAAGTCTTCCATCTACTCACATTTATCCTTAAATGACTGACTGAAGTTAACCAAAACCTCATTTTCTTATGCATACTAGCCTAGATTTTCTGTGTTGAAACATTGCTATGCTGAGTTTTGTCCATTTGACCTTCTATCATTAATCTACATTTAAAAACTTTTTTTATGGGTGTTGGGATTATCTTCTTGCAATCTAAGGGTGACTCTCAGTGCTAACACCAAAAATACACAATTATTGCCTTTCTTTGTGGATGCAATGCCAGGCATGTAATCCATCGAGATGGAATCCCAAGGCCTCTCGGGAGTAGGAAGAGGGGTGTATAATCCTTGCTGCTTGATGGATAACTTTGAAATGGAACATGTAGTGCAATATATGATATACTTTCTCACATTTTATTAAAGTTTTGGCCAATGAAAATGTTTCTATAGAACGACCAGAGTTTTGTCCATGCCAAAATGTTTCTGTAGAACAACCAGAGTTTTGTCCATGCCAAAATGTCCTTCCATCTGACTGTAGTGAGCCTCCCAAATCAGCTTTGCATGCTCACTTGCTGGAACAAAAAGATGGCCCAGATGGCATAACAGTCTTTCATGAATGTGAAAATCGGTGACATTTGCACCTATACCCAAGAGCTGATAGGTGGTGGTGAAGTCCAGATCTTGTTGATAGAGTTGGGGCCACTCAGATGCCTCATATCCATAGGAATGGAGCATTGTGGTGAGTGCAACCATGAGAGGTCGAATGAGGCAGTCAACGCCATAATTTGTGCTCCCTGTCTTATACTTGATGTTGATATGGAACTATTGTATGTAGGTGGACTACTTCTGATGGATGTCATTCTGAAACTTCCCCTGTGTCTATTTGAACTGCAGAGGCTTGTGATTAGTGTGGATTATTGTCTGCTTTGCCAGAATGTAATGCTTCCATTAACAACAAGATTTTACAATGGAATACATTTCCTTGTCATAGGTGGGATATTTATGGACAATATCTGAGAGCGTCTCACTGTGGTATGCTAACAGATGACCGTACTGAGTGAGAATTGAACCTAAAACATAGTCAGATGCATCATTCTCAATCTCAAATGGTTGTTGCAGATCGGGTAAGAAGAGTACTGAAGCTGAGCACAAGCGATGCTTAATATCATCAAATTCTCGTTGTTGTTCCTTCCCCCATGCAAACTTTTACCTTCCACTACCCTTGGTCACTTGGGTGAGGGACCATGCAATATAGGAGACTCCCAAAACAAACCATTAGTAGAAGTTGGCCAGTCCCAAGAAGCTCCGAAGCTCAGTTAGTGTGGTTGGGGTTGGCCAGTCACAAATGTCTTGGATCTTAGCTGGATCAACATGTACTCCATGCACATCAACAATGTATCCCAACTATTGGACCATGTTCATGCCAAAGGATCATTTTTCCAAGTTGGCATATAGCTTGTGCTACCGTAGAGTGCTCAAAACCTGTTGAACATGTTGCATGTGCTCCTCCCAAGTTCTAATGACGATGAGGATGTCATCCAAATATACCACCACAAAAGAGTTGGTGAAGGGTCTCAATACATCATCCATCAACCTCATGAAAGTGGCTGGTGCATTTTTTAAGCCAAAGGGTATGACTAGCCATTCGAGGAGACCTTCTTTTGATTTGAAAGTTGTCTTCCATACATCAGTTGGTTCGATGGGAACCTGGTGGTAGCCATACTTTAGGTCAATCTTGCTAAAGAAATTTTCCCCCTTGAGTTGGTCCAGAAGGTCATCAATTCTAGGAATTGGTTACTGATTCCTGACTGTGATTTTGTTTAATTCTTTGCAATCAATGCAGAGCCACCAGGTCCCATATTTATTTTGAACCAATACAATTGGGCTTTCGCAAGGGGAGGAGATGGGTCTGATGTGCCCCTTTTAAAGAAAATATTAGATCCGACGCTTGATTTCATCATTTTCCATCAATGAACGACGATTTAATGGTCCATTTGGCAGAGGTGCACTGGGGGTTAGATCAATTGGATGCTTTACTTAGCAGTGCATCGGTACCTCGATGGATGAGGATAAGATGTCTCTATACTATTCCACTATCCCGTCGACTTGATTCTGCTGCAAAGAGAGGCTCTGTGTAGAGGCCACAGATGTGGTGGAGACCTTCTGCTTACTATGAGCCCAAATAAAAAAGAAGATGAACTTCCCAGTCTATGAAATGATCTTACTGCATTGCTTAATAGAGATTAAAGAAATAGCGGTAGGCGACGCTACCTCTGGTATCCTATACAATTGGCTACCCAAAGTAATAATAACACTGCGGGGTCTAGACTCATATACAACATGTTGCTTCCATAAATATGGTTATCCTAAAAGAAAATCACAAAATTCAAGGGGAGAAATATCACACAATACCTCGTCTTTGAAAGGCTTGATGTCATAGGGAATATGACACTATTGGATGACACAAAGATCTCTTCCTTGGTGAAGCCATCCGATGGTGTAGATTTGCGGGTGCAGTGTCATTAGTAGGTCCAGTTTCTTGATGACCTATGATGATATCAGGTTCTTTTCACTGCCACTATCGACAATGAAATGAAGCGGAGCCCCCTTTCCCCACATATGTGAATGAAAGAGGCGTTCCCCTTCCTCTGGTTCTTCTCGTTCTCTTGGCTGGGATTTGGTGGTAGAAACAATGACATTGGGTTCACCATTGATAATCCAATTCCCTCCTTCTGGATTTGATTCGGAGTCAGAATCAACTTCTGACTCATAATCTTTCATCTCGGCCACAAGTGACTCCTTGGAGCGACATTCTTCAGTGTTGTTCCAAGGGATTTTATGGTATTCACACCATTTTCCCATGTCCTTCTTCGACTTCTCATTACCCTTATTGTGTTGTGACTTGGACTGGCTATCCTAAGAGTGGCCATATTTTCTCTATCCCTTGTTGTGTGGGTTGGGGCTGCCTTTTCTTTGCTTCGACCATGAAGAGTTTTCATATCCAAACTCTTGCTTCTTCTGCTTAAGTTTATGCTTGATCTTGACAACATATCTATAAGCCGTACCCAATGATGCAATGTCCAAAAAATCCATTTTTGTTTGAATGTATCTATGTAAACAATCATGGAATTTGAGGACCAGATGTCACTCAGAGTCTTCGATACCCAATTTGGTGCTCAAGGTATGGAAAATATTGGTGAAATATGGTACTGTCTGGTCCCTCTCCTGGTGCAGGGTGGTCCATCTTATGTACTAGTCCTCATAGCTTCCAACATGATATTACTGTTCTTTAATGACATCCTTGAAGGAATCCCATGTGGGGGAAACTGCAAATATTGAATATTCCTCTAAGTCGCTTTGCTCAGAGTAAGTATCCCACAAATCCTTAACATGGGGGACAACCTTGACGAGTGAAAAAGTAATCTTTTCCCTATCGAAAAAATTGTGGACCAAAAAATTCCCTTCGAGCAGATTCAACCATTTATCTACAACATCCACATCTATCAGTCCTTTAAATAATGGAATATAAAAATTTACCTATACCTTGAAGGGGGTTCATGGCCTCTTGATGAAGATGCTTCTCCTGCGGGTCGCTGCTGAAGGATATGTGAAATTTTTTCCATCATTTCATTCCTTTGTCGCGCAAGGGATTCCTTGATTTTTTTTTAAAAGGATCTCCTACTCCATTATCTTTATTTTCATCACCCATGGGTTTTTTTCGGGCTTGACGCAACCGATCTTGCAAAGGATCGATCGGTTAGAGTCCCAACTTCTTGTACACAAATCTTATCAGGGACATGCACGAAGAAAAATAAATGAAGAGCAGAACGCTCTGATACCACTGTAATGGATTTATGATCGGAAGGAACCGACTAATAGAATGAATACAATAACACAGTGATATGGAGCACAACAAAAGATATTTAGTGAACAATACCTTCTATTGAATAAAGAAATAGGTTGAACCTATAAAACTGAAGAACTGAAAACAACTTGCTTGAATGGTGGTAGCTATCTCTGAGAAGAGATTTGGTTGCTACGCGCATCCGTTCGAGAAGAATGATTACAATGAGGCTCCAAAGGGATTTTTAAAATTACTCATGAATTCCAAAACCCTAGACATCCAAAAACCTACCCCTAGGAGGTGAAACGCCAAAATTTATGTGGGCCCTGCTAGGTAAGTTGGTACCTCAACTTCCCGAGGTCATACATTTTGCATACGACCTATGTTTTAGGTGCGTGATAGCTTGTTGGAAAGGTATTTTCGATAACTACACATTATGCTGTAAAACTTTGACTTCATCTCTAATTTGACTATGGAAAGCCAAAAAAACACTATTTAGGGCCCTAAAATGACCCTTGAAGTACAAAAACATGTGCTGACATGAAAATTTCTAAAATAAGCAAGTTTGATTAGGTGGGTGCCCACCAGTCTCCACCTGGAAGATATGTAGGGATTCAGACAACCTTGAAAGTGTAGGACCCACAATTACAAAGAAGTACACAAGAACATGTTGAACTAAAAACTGTCAAGATGAGCCAATTGGAATAGGTGGGTGGCCACAAGTATCCACCTGGATCAATTATCTACAATAGAAATATCTGAAACTAAATACAACAATAATTACAATACTAATTAAGGATATCCCCATCATCTAGAGTGGCCAAGGAAGTGGGGCACACTTCTTGGTGGACCGATTCCTCCTTATTTAGATGTGGAAGTGTCCCTTCTTCCTCCATCAAATAAGGAATTGATACTTGTCTAGTATGAGCCATACAAGATCTCCCAACTGAAAGAACAATGGAGTTCTCTTCTTATCATGGCTCTATTTTGCACGGTCTTTGGATGATTGTAAGGAAACTACTTCCTGAGTATAACGCTGAGTCAACATATGGATAAAACATTGAGATAACTAATGTTCCTGCTAGTGATGTGATGAGCCAGAAGGAGCAAGGGTATCTGAATGGAATACCATCGAATGAACTCCCTGTTTAAGTACCTCCCCACTGAACAACTAAAATGCATCCTTCATAATCTCAAAGGGTTGATTCTTATTTGACAAATAGTGAACTTGTGTAGACTATAATGCAGGTGGAAGCTGAGTGAAGTGGTGCCCAACCCTTCGCAAACAAATATTGAGGTCATGGGAATTATAGTGCACTGGCCATTGTGCTAAAACATGTACCCGATATGGATTTGATGGACCCCCTGTTGTGTCTAGTATGAGTCCCAAATGCATGATTCACGTGTGTCCCACATAGGATTTATTTACCTGAAGTGTATGTGCCCGTAGTAGCTCAAGGATGCTGCAGACATGATGAATATGTTCTACAAAAGAATTATTGAAGAGAAATATATCATCAAGATAAATGATCACAAATTTACCCAAATGACTTGCTGCATTCATGCGATCTTGATGGTAGCCAACTATCAATTCCATCTATGTGAAGGAATAATCCCATTTCAAGTGGTCCAACAATTACTCAATCTAGAGTAGGAGGTAGCGGGTTTTAACATTGGATTTATCAAGGGAACAATAGTGGGTCACTAGGTTCCATTTTGAATCATCCTTGTTTGGGATAACAAAGGTGGGGGGTGCACATGGAGACATTGAAGGTGGAATATAGCTTAAGTTCAAAAGATGATAAATTGGATGTTCCATCTCAGTGGCCTCTCGGGGAGGGTTTTGATAGGATAGGGTGTCAGGCAAAGAAGGACCAATAATTATATCAAGTGTGAGATCAATAGATTGAGACAAGGGTAGTTATTTGGGTTGTGTGAATACATATGCAAATTATTTGAGCAAGGGATCCATGGTAGGAGGTACATGGTTATTTTAGTTGTCTGGGTTAATGGGGAGAGCTAAGAATAAAGAGATGCATTGGTTCAGACTGATTTGATTAATGACCACGCGGTCAATAATAAGGTGGGTGGATTCAAGAGTAGACGAAGTAATCACATAGGTGCATCCCTCATGTTGCAAGTGGTATTGATGAGATTTATCATGATAGATAGTGTGTCGGGCCTGTTGGTAGGGAATGCTAAGTAACAAATTGGCATTATCAAGAGGAGATACATAACACACCACAATATCCCAGAAAGGGCCAACCGCAAAGGTAACTGCACAATGGTGGGAGAGAATGAGATGGGTGCCTTCCTTCGGTACCCATTCGAGCTGGTATCAGGCCCGACACAGAGTGGTGGGCAGGTTCAGGCGTGTGACCAAGTTCTAGGAAAAAAAGTTCTTGTGGCTTCTGTTTTCCGACGTGAGAGTAGACAACTCATTCTTAATCTTACAATTATGTGTAAACATTGGTATATTAGATATGTCGAGTTCAATAGTGGTCATCAAGATCAAATAAGGGTCCACTTTGGTAAGATTGTAGAGAGAGACTACTTTAGAATGGTCAGGGGAATATGGCTGAGATACCTTTGCAAATAGATATTGGTCAGTGTGAATGCTCGTAAGTTCTCGATAGTCTATATATTCATGTGAAAGGGTATTATGAAATGTACACGAGAGTGTGTTTCTAGGTGTGGATGGGGATGCAGGGGAAACCAAGGAATGTTAAGTATACAAAGGACTAGGAATGTTAAATATATCATCCCTAATGGTTGTAGAAAACAGTTTATAATAGAATCTCAATCACTTGGCTAATCATGATTCACTTAGCATAGAAGAGAGACAATAACATTTATAATCAAACTTTGTTGTTAGAAGTTTCAAACCACTAAAATTCACGTTTATCAATGCGATATTTTACAATCTCCAATGAAACTAGTGCCTTGTCTATTGGGTTATGGAGTATTTTTCTTGGTCACAACCAAGTTAAACTAGGGTTTGATGATCTTCTAGGGGTGTAAGCCCTCTTAATCCCTAGAGAAGATAAAACCTAGCAAGGTTTTCTACAAGGGTGTAAACCCATTTACTCCTTGTAGCAATCCTTAATCCCTTTCAATGACAATATCAATAATTTCCTTGATGGAGGATGTATTCCCTTATACTACTCCTAGGGTTTAATAAAATAACCTTGAATTCAAGAAGAAACACACAAAATTTCATATATTCCTTGCCTAATCCAATAATTAACAAGCACAACCCTACTTATCAAATAAAATCTAACGATTTTCCAAGATGATGCATCCAAGAAACGTTGCTAGCCTTTATTGCACCATTAGACAAGTGTTGAATCCATTTTGCACAAGAAAAGAAGAGGCTGAAATTTCAGTCTAATAGAGTTATCTCTCAAGTGATGAGTTATATTTTGTGACAAATGACTTGCCTCATATTTATAGGAGGAAACTCAAGTCCTAGTTTGTCGACTTACAATTACATCCATAATTTTAGGCTAAAAAATAAGTTACAAAGCTAAATTAGAAAATCATTTTTCCTTTTTTTCCCACATAGGCTACAAAATGACCAAAAGTAATCAAACGATGGGACATTAGCCCATAAAGTTCCTCTCCAAGGTGGCACGTGTGATGGAAAATCTTCCAAAGGCTAGGACGTCAAGATAGAAGAGTGCCACATCATCCCCAAATCAACCAATAGAGTGGGGCTTCAAGCCCACTTCATCACCAAATAAGCCAAACATGCCAAATATTCCATCATTAATGTGACATCATTCCTCCCAAGAGGGATGTTTGCGCATAGAAGGGTGTTGTCATCCTTACTCCATGGTTCGAAGCATCGTTCAAGTGCTAAATTCACCTTCCTAGGTGCAACATTCATCTTCCAAGGCCTCCAAAGAGTGGGGTGCTACATCTAACTAATGGGATTTCAAGCCCCTATGGAGGTACAAGTGTCTTAGTTCCTCCATGAATAACTTTCATTGGGCAAGGGCTTGCAAAGACAAACAAGTATGCCCTCCAAGGGTCCACAAGTCACACGTATCATGCCAAGTAATCCACTTTTAATAAAATAACCACCCAAACATGTGCATTAAATCCCCCATTTTGAAACTAAAAAAATGCTCAAAGACCTTATAAAATTTTCCAAATTTAGGTATGGGAGGGTTGTTATAGTGCCCTATTGGGTAGGCCAATCCTCAAGTCAAGGATTGTTTCCCAAGAATACCCTCTCTAATTCATGTAGTGAGTATGAGGTGGATTTGGGTAGTACATTTAGGCATGGGGTTCTTGACATATCAAGGGCTCATATTGTCTCATTTATGGGTGCCTTTTTGGAGGTTATGTTGTGTCCTTCGTTTGCAATGGAACATTTTCCCAATCCCTTTATTTTCCTTTCATTTTTTATGGTCCTAACATTGAATGCTATGTGAAATGGAAAGTAAATAGCACCACAATTCCACTTGAAGTTAGGAACACATTGAGTGCCATATGCACTGGAAATTTAATGACACCGCAAATGCATTCCCCCATCAATTAGGACATTTATTAATTTTTTTTTTTTTTTTTAAGGGTCCTTCATTTTTTATGGAGAAGAATTTTATTTCTCTCATGAACTTAGGGAGAGCATATCGAAAGATATATTTATGAATTTTGACTTTTTCCAGCGTCAACACCTCTGAGACTTTAGCTCCTTCTTCCCAAGAAATGAGGTACAAGCCCTTCTTGGGGTCAATGAGCCCAAAAACCCAAAATACGAGGAAACAAACGGGAAGAAGAATGGAAAGTGGTAAGTATGAGTGGGCATGGTACACCAACCCTTCAAGGAGACACCCCAGTAGAAACCCTTTCCCCAAGGGTGACTCACTTACTAGGAAAAAATTCCAACCACCAAGATGAAATAAGGAAAACGTATAATTTCCAAGGAAACATTTTCATAATGAAGAAAGGATCCTTTGCAACGTACTCAAATGCTTCGATTATTAAAATGACACTTACCACGAGACCATAATTGTTACCTCATGAAGCAAGACATGTTTTCCTTTCTGGTCCAGGATGGTGTGGAGGATGCTACTATGTTGTTGATGATTAATTTTGATGTGTGGGGGAGAGGAGGGGATTTTGCTACTCAATGTGGCCTCAACTGGTAATCTAGCTCTCGAAACTCAATGTATTCTACCTGTGGGCCTTCAAACATCATATCCTTAGTTACCCCTGGGATGGGGGGGTAACAAATTGCGCTACTACTAGAGCTCTAAAAAATATAACATCAGAAGAAACATGGAATAAACTTAAGCCATATTTAAGTCACTTCTATGTATTTGGTAGTGTAGCATGGGCTCACATTCCTAATGAGAAGAGGAAATATTTATAGCCTAAAATTTGGAAGTGTAATTCTCTTGGATATTCTGAAGATGTCAAAGGTTACAGACTTCTTCAACATCATTCCAATGAAATTAATGTTAGAGGAGATTTTAAATTTGGTGAAGATATCTTGGCATGCAAGCCTAGTTCGACATTTGTGCCTTCTTATGTTCCTATTCTAGTTTCTTCTTCTTTAGATGATGAAAGTGAGGATGAAAATAAACCTTTTTCTTCTCACCTTCCTCCATATGATCCCAATGAACATGAACCTACACCAAAACCACCACTTCCTATATGGTTTTGTTCAACACGAGAAGCAACTGGTGATCTTGTCGATGATCCTTCAGATCAACATCAAGCATATTCATAGTTCCAATGAGCCTCTTCTCTTTTTGCTCAAGTTTTAGAGACTCATGATTTAGAGACATTTGTAGAATCTTCAAGTCATCCAGATTGGAATACAATAATGAATGAAGAGTATCATTCTTTAATTGTAAACAATACATGGGATCTTGTACCTCTTCCAAAAGGAATAAAACATTTCATATGTAAATGGGTCTATAGAACTAAGTATGCATCAAATTGAAGTGTTGAAAGACACAAGGCTTGATTAGTTTCCAAAGGGTTCTCTCAATTTGAAGGCATAGAATATAATGGAACATTGCCCCTTATATCCAAAAAGAATTCCATTTGCGTTGTTCTAGCCTTTGTTACCTCACATAAATGGGAGGTCCTTCAAATGGATATTAAATTCACCTTCTTGCATGGGGATTTGAGAGAAGAAATCCATTTGGAACAACCTAGTGGCTATGTCTAGAATGAATCTAGCCTTGTTTGTCACCTTAAGCAATATCTTTATGCTCTTAAGAAAGCTCCTCGAGCTTGGTATGCCAAAATGGACAATTTTCGTCTTGACACCAACTTTCTTAGATGCCATTCTGACCCCAATGTCTATAGCAAGAAAGTAGGAATCCATCTCATAATACTTTTTATTTATGTCGATGATCTTATCCTCACTGGTAGTGACCCAAAACTTTTAAACCATGTGAAAACTATGTTGGATTACTGAGAGTGGGGGTGAATTAGTAATAAATCAATCTAATCCTTTTTAACCATATAATGCAAGTGTTATATCAATGTAGCATTATCATCCAATATTTGTAGAGTAAATAAACAATGAACAAATGAACAAATGAACAATCATACACATACACAATACACCAGTGTTTTTACGTGGAAACCCAAAGCGAGAGAAAACAACGAAATGCTTTTTCTTGTATGTCTTGAAGAATTACATTCATTGGAAGCACCAACTTCCTTTGTTTTCCAGGTAAAACTGGAAGGAGGCTCCAACCCCCTAGCTTCTCATGCTACAACCTGAGGGAAGCTCCAACTCCTCAATTCTATGTCTACAACTAGAAGGAGGCTACAATCCCCTATGATCTTTGGCTACAACCGGAAGGTGGCTACAACCACCTGTCCTTGGCCCGCCCAACTGCCCTGATGTATAATTAGAATTATGGAACCACTATCACACTGTCACTGTGAGATATATTGTTATAAACCTGTACCAATCAACCTACACCAAACAAACTGTACCAATAACCTGAACCATGCATCAATCATGCATCAACCCGTACCTCAACCTATTATTAATCTATACAATAAATAAGTGCATCAACCATGCACCAACCTGTACATCAACTTGTACCATGAACAAGTGCATCAACCATGCACCAAACCTGTACAAAAAACATGTCACAACAAACTGTCCAAACATCCTATCACAACAAACTGTCTCATCAAGCTTATCAACCAAAACAAATCTACTCACCAAGATCAATCACCAAGACAAATCTCAAAGATGTGCATCAACCAAGCATACCACAAAAACTCATAATCATCACCAAGATCAATATGTGCTTCTAATAATATACCAATACAAGTATGCTACATCATCCATAAACCATGTGTCAACAATACTACTAAGAAGTGCCTCCAACCATGTACCAAGTATGTACCAATCATGTATCAACTACTCATCAACTATGACTCATAAATATGTACCAACATCATCAACTATACACCTCATATATGTGCCAACTCATCAACTACTTGTCTCAACCATGTACCCAACATGTACCTCAACCAAAACCCCTCATCAATTTCATCATCCAAAACTGATTTGTAACTCTGTAGTAGACCTGGTGTATATGATGAAATACCTTCAAACCTTCCTTAGCTTTCACAACAAGAGACTAGACTTTTCATCAAACTTTTCTTTAGTCTCACATGACTAGTTTGGGATTAGTCAACAACCCTAACTTAAAATAATCATAACTATGTACGTGTAATGAATAAAGATCTGAAAATAGTACACAATGTTCTTCAATGTGTTTTGTTCAATTAATCTAGGTGTCACTACTTGGAACCTCTCTAAAAATGAGGTATAGCAAAAATGACATACCTTGTTGACTTCTGGCTTATGCTAGAGAGAGAAGTTGTAGAGCGTGCTCCACACGGAATATTTTCTGTGTGGATCTAAAAATGTTATACAAAATACTAAAGACTGTACTCTAACTAAAACTTTTTCTCTTACTTAATTTTGATCTTTTATGAATAAGTTATGACGTTTTTACCTGAAACACATGTTTTAGACTAGTTTCAGGACTAACCACAAACCCTATTTTCCACAGAGTGTAACTCCAAAAAATACAACGATCCACAAGCTGAAATTTGTACCACAGCTACTTGGATATGTTTTCTCAATGTCCTATCAATTTCATGGTCTGAATCATTCTAGAAAAAATGTTATTGCGAAAATAACATACCTTAGAAAGCATCATGAAAATAATTTATCCTCCCTTGAATTTTGACCTTCTTTACTTCACCTTCTCTTTGAAATTCGGCTTAGATATCCTTTGGTTACCTCAGTCACCTGTAGATATTCAATATGCTCAAGTGTGATATAAAATGAGAGTGCCTTGCCTCTTATTTATACTTTCATGTAGCTTCCTCATGGGGTTACCTTTTAACCATCTTAATCCACTTTCCTTATTTTAGGGATAACCAACTGCTAACCACTTGTCCAATTAGTAATTTATCCATTAAATTTATTATTTAAATAATTTATTATTTAAATAATTTATTTTGTATCCACTTTGACTTATAGTGCACTCATAAATTCACTTTACTTCAAGGGGTTACCTTCTAACCATCTTAAACCACTTTCCTTATTTTACGGCTAACCCACTTCTAAGCACTTGTGAACTTAGTAATTTCTCCATTAAATTTATTATATAATTTTTTTTTTTTTTATATTCACTTTGA
>SNQJ01S0062735.1:41663-54377 GCA_010110895.2 Picea sitchensis
TAAGTGATATATCCTTTCCTTTTGGATACCATAATCCAAACTCTTATGTTCCTTTGAGATATCTGAAAATCCTCTTCACTGCTAATACATGTGTTTCCTTTGGTGCTTCTTGAAATCGTGCCACCTATTCAACTGTCTGCATTACATCTTGTCTAGATGTTGTCACATATAGTAAGATGCCAGTCATTGACCTGTATTTCCTTTGGTCTGTAGACTTTGAATCATCATCTTTTCTCAACTTGCAACTGGTTTGCATGGGAGTGGTAACTGGTTTACAATCTTCCATTCCAAACTTATTTATAATTTCTCTGATATACTTAGTTTGAGAAATAAACATTCCTTGGTTTCTTTGACATATCCGAAGACCCAAAAAGAAGGACAGTTCTCCAAGTAATGACATTTAAAATTCATTCTACATATCCTTTGCAAATTTCTGGCTTAACCTGTCATTAGTACTTCCAAAACAATATCGCCAACATAAATTTCAATTAATAAAATATTACCTTGAGTTACCTTGATGCATAGGTTGTTGTCTGTGCTTCCTTTCCATAGTTCGTAGGGAGTTTTGTCATTGTTGTTTCTGAGCATTAATCTATTTTGAATGTGAACTCATGTATGTTCTACATGTGTCCTAAAAATATCTCTCAATTTGGAATCCATTACCATTGTTCGAGCCAGTTCCTGTGTAATTATCATCCATTATGATAATTTTCTTTTGTCTCTGAACCACTCTCTGAACCAATATATGAATCCATTCTCTCATCCACTATCATATATCTTTCCAAACTTGCTAAGTGTTCTTACGAATCCATCTATGTCCATACTGTCCAAGTCTCTACTTGCACAACTGTCCATAATGCTAACCCAATTGTAATAGGTGGGTGGCCACGAATATCCACCTGGATCAAATATCTACAATAGAAATATCTGAAACTAACTACAACAATAACTACAGTACTAATTAAGGAGAACCCCATCATCCAGAGTGGCCAAGGAAGTGGGGCACGCTTCTTGGTGGACCAATTCTTCCTTATTTAGATATGGAAGTGTCCCTACTTCCTCCATCAAATGAGGGCAATTACATTGCAAATGATGTTGGCRTTTGAATTGGTACTTGTCTAGTAAGATAAATACACGATCTCCTAACTGAAATAACAATGGAGTTCTCTTCTTATCATGCCTCTATTTCRCACGGTCTTGGGATGGTTGTAAGGAAACTACTTCATGAGTATAACGCTGAGTCAACATATGGATAAAACCTTGAGCTAACTAATGTTATGGCTAGCGATGTGCTGAGCCGGAAGGAGAAAGGATCTCTGAATGGAATACTATCGAATGAAATCCCTGTTTAAGTACCTCCCCATTGGTGAACTAAAATTCATCATTCGTAATATCAAAGGGTTGATTCCTATTCAACAAATAGTGAACCTGTGTAGAGTATAATGCGGGTGGAAGMTGAGCGAAGTGGTGCCCAACCCTTCACAAAAAAATATTGAGGTCATGGGAATTAGAGGGCATTGGCCATTGTGCTAAAACCTGTACCCGATATGGATTTGATCGACCCCCTGTTGTGTCTAGTATGAGTACCAAATTCATAATTCATGTGTGTCCCACATAGGATTTATTTACCTGAAGTGTATGTGCCCGTAGTAGCTTGAGGATGCTGCAGACACACTAAGTATGTTCTACAAAAGAATTACTGAAGAGCAATATATCATCAAGATAAATGATCACACATTTACCCAAATGACTTGTTGCATTCATGCAAACTTGATGGTAGCCAACTATCAAATCCATCTATGTAAAGGATTAATCCCATTTCAAGTGGTCCAACAATTCCTCAATCTAGAGTAGGAGGTAGCGGGTTTTAACATTGGCTTTATTAAGGGCACAATAGTGGGTCACTAGGTTCCATTTTGAATTATCCTTGTTTGGGATAACAAAGGTGGGGGATGCACACAGAGACATTGAAGGTGGAATATGGCTTAAGTTCAAAATATGATAAATTGGGTGTTCCATCTCAGTGGCCTCTTGTGGAGGGATGTGATAGGATAGGGTGTCGGGAAAATAAGGACCAATAATTATATCAAGTGTGAGCTCAATAAGAGATATGGGGGTAGTTATATGGGTTGTGTGAATACATCTGCAATTTTTTGGAGCAAGGGATCCATGGTAGGAGGTACATGGTTATTCTAGTTGTCTGGGTTAATGGGGAGAACTAAGTACAAAGAGACGCATTGGTTCAGAATGACTTGATTAATGACCACGTGGTCAATAATAAGGTGGGTGGATTCAAGAGTAGAAGAAGTAAGCACATAGGTGTGTCCCTCATGTTGCAAGTGGTGTTGATGAGATTTATCATGATAGATAGTGTGTCGGGCCTGTTGGTAGGGAATGCCAGGTAACAAATTAGCATAATCAAGAGGAGATACATAAAACATCATAGTATCCCGGAAAGGGGCAACCGTAAAGGTAACTGCATAATGGTGGGAGACAATGAGATAGGTAACTTCCTTCTGTAGCCATTCGAGCTGGTATCAGGTCCGACGTGGAGTGGTGGGGAGGTTCAGGCGTGTGACTAAGTTCTAGGAAACAAGGTTCTTTTGGCTTATGTTTTCCAAAATGAGAGTAGAAAACTCATTCTTAATCTGACAATTATGTGTAAACATTGGTATATTATAGATGTCGAGTTCATTAGTGGTCATCAAGATCAAATAAGGGTCCACTTTGGTAGGATTGTAGAGAGAGACTACGTCAATATGGTCAAGGGAATCTGGTTGAGATGCCTTTGCAAATAGATTCTGGTTGGTGTGAATGTTCGTAAGTTCCTGATATTCTATAGATTCATGTGAGTTGGTATTATGAAATGTACACGAGAGTGATTTTGTAGGTGTGGATGGGGATGAGGGGGAAACCAAGGAATGTTAAGTATGCGAAGGACTAGAAATAAAAGTACCATATCGGGTTGGGGAAGAGAGGATTTGAGGAGCCACTTTACGCTCCATGGACAAGGACCGAAGAAAGGTATTTTCCAAGGAAGGAGACTCAAACAAATCAACTTCATGATGTTTTTTTTTTAATAAACCAGAATTAGATTTTATAATCAATACCTCTTTTGGATAGGAAATGTGAAGCTAGATGCGAAAATTATAGAAGACATCTATGTAGCTCTGTATTGATTGATGTGAAATTTGTTGGAGTTGCAACCATTTGACAAGGAGGTTCTGTCGATATCATGAGGGATAGAAGCGGTCTCTGAGTGCCTAGAAAAATCCCTCCCATGTCGTAATGTGTGGTGTTTGTGTCTCAAACGGGTCCCCTACATCCTTGACCAAGGAAGAATTAGCATGTTGTGTGTCCCACCATGTCTATACAATTACGTCAAGTTGAAGACCGACGATCTCAAGCTTCATGTCTTCTATCATCTCAAGACATATATGAAAGTATGTGGAAAGAATGCAAATCCAAGAGTCGATATTCTCACCATTCATTTGGACCACAATCTTTGGTAATTGGATGTGCGTATCAAATTGCATGGGTGTTGGAGCTCTGCATTTTTGTAGATGGAGTATATCTTGGAGAGCCATTGTTAAATCCTGAATTAGAGTTGTGGAAATGGATGCAAAATCCTCTATAGATGGATCTCTTCACAATGACATAATTTTCATTCACTACGGATAACAATCTGTCATTGGATGTTTTGTTGAGAAGCATTGAAATCTTGAGTGCCCTGATAAGGCACTCGGTACACCAAAGAGGGCATGTGGAGAATGGT
Source organism: Picea sitchensis (assembly GCA_010110895.2). Classification (NCBI taxonomy): domain Eukaryota; kingdom Viridiplantae; phylum Streptophyta; class Pinopsida; order Pinales; family Pinaceae; genus Picea; species Picea sitchensis. Next base: position 45,439 of record SNQJ01S0062735.1, read on the forward strand.
GAAAAATGAACGTATTGGAAGAGGGTTCACTAGAAGTCTTGAGAAGGACGTATAGCTTTGAGAAAAAAAAATTGTTGCATGGCCTCTCCTATGAATTTTGTGGCTGAGCAGAAGTTGAATTGGATCAAGGATCTAATACCAATTGATCTGCAATTCATATCTGAAAAAAATTTGGAGAACTAAATGCGCAATGAATAACATAAATTAGATAGCACAAAGAAGAGAACATAGAAAATATACATGAAATTGGAGAAGACGAATTAGAACAAAAAATAACCATCATGTTTTCTTGAGTGAGAGAGGAGTGCCTTCTATAATCAAGGTGACTACTTTTTCCTTCTCGTTATTAACTCATTACAATAGAATTTGCAACAACCAAATAAATTGTTACAACAAAAATTGCTAAAAGAACACTAAATGCTTGCAACGAAAAGTGCTGAAGCGAAATACTGTCTACAATAGAAATATCTGAAACTAACTACAATACTAATTAAGGATTTCCCCTTCACCCTGAGTGGCCAAGGAAGTGGGGCACACTTCCTGGTGGCCCAATATTCCTCTTGTTTCTTGCATAGATGGTGCTTTTGTCGATTATATTATCAACAAACATTATAAGGATAGTTTTGAAAAACGTGCCTCTTGGAATGCCTCGACCCCTTTGCAACTTGTTCACAATGACTTGTGTGGTCCAATTTCTTCTTCTTATTTTTCTAGATGCAAGTATTTCTTAACTTTCATTGATTACTTTTACAGACAGATGTGTGTTTACTTCTTAAAACTTATGAGCGAAGTGTTTGACAAGTTTTTGGCCTACAAGGCCCTTGTAGAAAAACAATCTAGTCATCAACTTCAAAGAGGCGAATATGTGAACAATAAGTTTAGAACTTATTGTATTGCACAGGGTATCTGAATGAAACACACTATTCCATATACACCACAACAAAATGGTGTTGTTGAGAGAAATAAACACACATTAAAATAAATGGCTAATTGTATGATCCAATCCAAGATATTAAGTCTAAAGTATTGAGCGGAGGCCATTAATTGTGAAAACTACATAGTAAATTGTGTTATCACACAGTTTGTAGTTTGGTAAAATTCCAACCCAAGAAACAAGTGTGATACACAATTGGGGACACCTATCAATGTCACCTCAATACATATCCCCCTCATTTTAGTGATGGAAAAGTCCAACACAAGGGAAGCTTCATGGATGACCCTAGGGGGATTGCAAAGGAGAAGCCAAGGAGAAGAATGAAGCACCCATATAGGTAAAAATGAATGGTTCTAGGATATTGATGGAGGTTGAGTATCATTCAATGAAAGGTTTCCAATGGATATTACTTTCAAAACCAATACCAAATATGATAAACATAGCCCTAAAACATGAGGGGATTCAAGAAGAACCCTTGCTGTCCCAATATTTCAGCATAAAAAATTAATATATCATCAATGATATAGTTATAAAAACTACAATTATATTATCTAATTCAACATATTAAATTGGATCAATGAACATACAACTTAGAGATAATGTTCCATTTCTTAACACAATGAATTATATGACAAAAAAAGGTTGTAAAAGTAAGTTATCATCAAGATTTATGAGAGCCTTATGGATGTAGCTTAATTTTTATACAAAAACTATATTTAACCATGGAAATCAACTAGTAAATGACTCAAAATGAAGCTTAAGACAAACACTTTCAATTCCAATGATCAAACTATGATTTCCTTGGTTAAATTGCAAGCAAAATCAAAGACAACAACAATTATATCATCCCTAATGGTTGTAGCAAAAAGTTTATAATAGAAGCTCAATCAATTGGCTAATCATGATTCCCTTAGCATAGAAGAGAGAAAATAACATGTATAATCAAACTTTGTTGCTAGAATTTTCAGACCACTAAATTTCACGTTTATCAATGCGATATTTTACAATCTCCAATGCAACTAGTGCCTTGTCTATTGGGTTATGGAGTATTTTTCTTGGTCACAACCAAGTTAAACTAGGGTTTGATGATCTTCTAGGGCTATAAGCCCTCTTAATACCTAGAGAAGATAAACCCTAGCAAGGTTTTTCTACAAGGGTGTAAACCCTCTTACTCCTTGTAGCAATCCTTAAGCCCTTTCAATGACAATAGCCAGACTTTCCTTGATGGAGGATGTATTCCCTTATACTACTCCTAGGGTTTAATAAAAGAACCTTGAATTCAAGAATAAACACACAAAATTGCATAAATTCCTTGCATAATCCAATAATTGTAAAGAAAAACCCTACTTATCAAAGAAAATCTAATGGTTTGCCAAGATGAAGAATCCAATAAAAGTTGCTAGATTTTATTGCACCATTAGAGAAGTGTTGCATCCATTTTGCACAAGAAAATAAGAGGTTGAAATTTCAGTCTAATAGAGCTCTCTCTCAAGTTATGAGTTATATTTTCTGACAAATGACTTGCCTCATATTTATAGGAGGAAACTCAAGTCCTAGTTTGTCCACTTTACAATTACATCCATAATTTTAGGCTAAACAATAAGTTACAAAGCTCAATTAACAAATCATTTTTCATTTTTTTCCCACATAGGCTACAAAATGACCAAAAGTAATCAAAAGATGGGACATTATCCCATAAAGTTCCTCTCCAAGGTGGCACGTTTGATGGAAAATACTCCAAAGGCTAGGACATCAAGCTAGAAGAGTGCCACATCATCCCCAAATCAACCAATAGAGTGGGGCTTCAAGCCCACTACATCACCAAATGTGCCAAACATGCCAAACATTCCATCATTAATATGACATCATTCCTCCCAAGAGGGACTTTTGCGCATAGAAGGGTGATGCCATCTTTCCTCAATGGTTCCAAGCATCGTTCAAGTGCTAAATTCACCTTCCTAGGTGCAACATTCATCTTCCAAGGCCTCGAATGAGTGGGGCACTACATCTAACTAATGGGATTTCAAGCCCCTATGGAGGTACAAGTGTCTTAGCTCCTCCATGAATAACTTTCATTGGGAAAGGTCCTGCAAAGATAAGTAAGTACACCCTCCAAGGGTCCACAAGTCACATGTATCATGCCRAGTAAGCCACTTTTAATAAAATAAACACCCAAACATGTGCATTAAATCCCCCCTTTTCAAACTAAAAAAATTCTCAAAGACCTTATAAAATTTTCCAAATTTAGGTACGGGAGGGTTGTTACAGTGTCCTATTGGGTAGGCCAATCCTCAAGTCAAGGATTGTTTCCCAAGAATAACCTCTCTAAGCCATGTAGTGAGTATGAGGTGGATTGGGGTAGTACATTTAGGCATGGGATTCTTGACATATCAAGGGCTCATATTGACTCATTTATGGGTGCCTTTTTGGAGGTTGTGTTGTGTCCTTCATTTGAAATGGAACATTTTCCCAAACCCTTTATTTTCCTTTCATTTTTTATTGTCCGAACATTGAATGCTATGTGAAATGGAAAGTAAAGAGAACCAAAATTCCACTTGAAGTTAGGAACACATTGAGTGTCATATGCACTAGAAATTGAAAGACACCGCAAATGAATTCCGCCATCAAGTAGGACATTTATTAATTATTTTCATTTTTTTTAAAAGGTCCTTCATTTTTTATGGAGAAGAATTTCATTTCTCTCAGGACCTTAGGGAGAGCATATAGAAAGATATATTTACGATTTTTGACTTTTTCCAGCTTCAACACCTCTGGGACTATAGCCCCTTCTTCCCATGAAATGAGGTACAAGCCCTTCTTGGGGTCAATGAGCCCAAAAACCCAAAATATGAGGAAACAAAGGGGAAGAAGTATGGAGAGTGGTAAATATGAGTGGGAATGGTACATTGACCCTTCATGGAGACCCCCCAGTAACAACCCTTTCCCCAAGGGTGACTCACTTACTAGGAAAAAATTCCAACCACCAAGATGAAATAAGGAAAAGGTATAATTTCCAAGAAAACATTTTCATAATGAAGAAAGGATCCTTTGCAACGTGCTCAAATGCTTCAATTATTAAAATGACACTTACCACGAGACCAGACTTGTTACCTCATGAAGCAAGACATGTTGTCCTTTCTGGTTCAGGCCGGTGTGGAGGATGCTACTATGTTGTTGATGATGAATGGTGATGTGTGGGGGAGAGGAGGGGATTTTCCTACTCAATGTGGCCTCAACTGGTAATCTGGCTCTCGACACTCAATGTCATCTACATGTGGGCCTTCAAACATCACCTTCTTATTTACCCCTATTGGAGTTACTTCACACACACCTACGATTTATTTTTCCTAAGGTTTTTATTTTTTTATTAGTCATGATTAGTCATTATCCAGTCTCCTATATTTTAGGAGAGACTATTCCACCTGGAGAATATTCTCTTTTAGTTCACACTTCAGTTTGACTAGTTGAGTTGAGTTTAGTTGTTGCATTGGGATAATCACCATGCAACATTGGGATCAACACCATGATAATTTGACCTTGTCTTGGTATTATCACCATAGTGGCACATTAGCCTTGATTCCTTGAGTCAACTCCTCACTACTTTCTATTCAGTCAGTTAACTGAAGACTAGTTGACTAGTTAACTCAACCTGGTGGAAGTTCACTCCTGTAACTGCCTGAGAGACTAGAATAGGTGACATTTCGCTCCCGTAACTGCTAGTGTGTGTCAAGATCAATATAGACCACCACTATGGCTCATTATTTACTCATGTATCCTGTATCTATTGTAAATTATTCACTCTTTATGTGTGGAATACAGTTAATGAGAATTCTTCCATTATTTCTTTCTTGCTTCTTCTTTCTCAATTTCTCTCTACAAATGTGTGTATCATTATTTAGCTAGATCTATTATGTGCAAGTTCAACAAATTTACATGGTATCAGAGCCGACGGACTATTAAGCAAAAGCTACACAAAAAACTTTTGCAGGTACAAAAGATTGAAGACAACAAAAAGATGGATTATTCACCAGAAATACTTCTCATGCCTCATAACTATTTGGAATGGAAGCCAAAAATTCTTCTTATGCTCAGATGCAGAGACTTGTACCAAATAACTATGACAATGGAAGTAGAGCTTGATTCCGTCGATGAGAAAAATGACTTTCTCAATAGACAAGATATGGCCATAGGATGTATCCTCTATTTTATTTCTCCCAGAATTCTCCATCAAGTATATCATAACTCACAAGAATTCACTCCAAATTATTTATGGATCATATTGGAGGTTTTATTTTGGAATAGGGAAGAATGCATGCAAAATGTTGAAAAGATAAAGAATGTAGAAAAGCCACTGGAAGATAAATCATCTCAGTTTGAAGAGCCTTCTACAAAAGTATTTGTAGAAATTTGTATTCCAATAATTGAATATGATGTCTACTCCATTTCAGATTTTTTTTCTGAAATTCATGTGGAAGATATATGGCATGCATTTCAGAATGCACAAGCAAACACTTTTCCATGCACAATGCATGCATGTCAGGAGACAAAAAAGGATCCGCGCACATCAGATGCCATTTTGATATTTTATGAGACAAATTTGGAGAAACAAATTTTATATTTGAATTCCTCTCGGGAATATATCTAATTTCAAAAAAAAAATCATCAGAAACGGAGTCCAAAAAGTGAAGTTATGATCTTTTTAAAATCAACACAATTTCATCATTTTTTCGGAAACGGCCGCACGGCTTTCAAAATTTCATCCAAAATTTATTTGGATATTTTTCATTACAAGAAGATAAAGTGGATATGTGTGGAAATATCAATTATTCATATACTTCATCAGATCTGTGCATACATCTACATCTTCAACAAAATCTTCAAAGAGCACAAACTTGCACAGTTGCGAGGTCTTCTTGGTGTGAAGGACATGGTTGCTTAGCAACTGCCTTTTGTTCCTTATCATTTTTTATTTTATGCATTGTAATTTGAGGGGAGATTTTTTTCCCATGCGGTTTTCCCTCTTTCCTCATTTAGTTCATTGTATCTTTTGTATTTGGGTACCTAACATGGCCTCGTAGCCGGGACCCATTATTTATTTTCACCATAGTGATGTTCAGGGGGGGTGTTGGAGTTACTTCACACACACCTAGGATTTATTTTTCCTAAGGTTTTTATTTGTTTATTAGTCATAATTAGTCATTATTCAGTCTCCTATATTTTAGGAGAGAATATTCCACCTGGAGAATATTCTCTTTCAGTTCAAACTTCAGTTTGACTAGTTGAGTTGAGTTTAGATGTTGCATTGGGATCATCACCATGCAACATTGGGATCATCACCATGATAATTCGACCTTGTATTCGTATCGTCACCAGAGTGGCGCATTATCCTTTATTCCTTGAGTTAACTCCTCACTACTTTCTGTTCAGTCAGTTAACTGAAGACTAGTTGACTAGTTAACTCAACTAGGTGGCAGTTCACTCTCGTAACTGCCTAAGAGACTAGAATAGGTGGTAGTTCACTCCCGTAACTACTGGTGTGTGTCAATATCAATCTAGACCACCACTATGGATCATTATTTACTCATGTATCCTATATCTATTGTAAATTATTCACTCTTTATGTGTGGAATACGGTTAATGAAAATTCTTCCATTCTTTCTCTCTTGCTTCTTCTTTCTCAATTTCTTTCTGCAAATGTGTGTATCATTGTTTAGCTAGATCTATTCTATGCAGGTTCAACACATTTACAACCCCTAGGATGGGGGGATAAAAAATTGCACTTCTACTAAGGCTCTAAAAAATATAACATCAGAAGAAGCATGGAATAAACTTAAGCCATATTTAAGTCACTTCTATGTATTTGGTAGTGTAGCATGGGCTCACATTCCTAATGAGAAAAGGAAATATTTATAGCCTAAAATTTGGAAGTGTAATTTTGTTGGATATTCTAAAGATGTCAAAGGTTATAGACTTCTTCTACCTCATTCCAATGAAATTATTAGAAGACATTTTAAATTTGATGAAAATATCTTGGCATGCAAGCCTAGTTCGACATTTGTGCCTTCTTATGTTCCTATTCTAGTTTCTTCTTCTTCAGATGATGAAAGTGAGAATAAAAATCCACCTTTTTCTTCTCACCTTCTTCCATATGATCCCAATGAACATGAACCTACACCAACACCACCGCTTCCTATATGGGTTTGTTCTACACGAGAAGCAACTAGTGATCTTGTCGATGATCCTTCAGATCAACATCAAGCATGTTCATAGTTCCGATGAGTCTCTTCTCTTTTGGCTCAAGTTTTAGAGACTCATGATCTAGAGCCATTTGTAGAAGCTTCAGGTCATCCAGATTGGAATACAATAATGAATGAAGAGTATTATTCTTTAATTGCAAACAATACTTGGGATCTTGTACCTTTTCCAAAAGGAATAAAAATTGTCATATGTAAATGGGTTTACAGAACTAAGTATGCATCAAATTGAAGTGTTGAAAGACACAAGGCTTGATTAGATTCCAAAGGGTTCTCTCAAGTTGAAGGCATAGAATATAATGGAGCATTCCTCCTTATAGCCAAAGAGAATTCCATCCGCCTTGTTCTATCCTGTGTTGCCCCACATAAATGGGAGGTCCATCATATGGATGTTAAATTTACCTTCTTGCATGGGGATTTGAAAGAAGAAATACATTTGGAACAACCTAGTGGCTATGTCCAGAATGACTCTAGTCTTGTTTGCCACCTTAAGAAATATCTTTATGGTCTTAAGCAAACTTCTCGAGCTTGGTATGCCAAAATGGAAAACTTTCATCTTGACACCAACTTTCTTAGATGCCATTCTGACCCCAATGTCTATAGAAATAAAGTAGGAATCCATCTCAGAATATGTTTTATTTATGTCGATTACCTTATCCCCACTGGTAGTGACCCAAAACGTTTAAACCATGTGAAAACTATGTTGATTACTGAGAGGGGCGGTGAATTAGTAATAAAACAATCTAATCCTTTTTAACCATATAATGAAAGTGTTATATCAATGTAGCATTATCATCCAATATTTGTAGAGTAAATAAACAATGAACAAATGAACAATCATACACATACACAGTACACCAGTGTTTTTACATGGAAACCCAAAGCGAGATAAAACCACATAATGTTTTTTTTTATGTCTTGAAGAATTACATTCATTGGAAGCACCAACTTCCTTTATTTTCTAGATGTAACTGGAAGGAAGCTCCAACCCCCTAGTTTCTCAGGCTACAACCTGAGGGAAGCTCGAACTCCCCAATTCTATGTCTACAACCAAAAGGAGGCTACAACCCCCTATGATCTCCAGATACAACTGAAAGGTGGCTAGAACCACCTGTCCTTGCCCGGTCCAACCACCTTGACGTATAAGTAGAATTATGGAACCACTGTCACACTATCACTACGAGATCGACTGTTGTAAACCTGTACCAATCAACCTGCATCAAAAAACCTATACCAATAACCTGAACCATTCATCAATCATGCATCAACCCATACCTCAAGCTGTTATAAACCTGTACCATAAATAAGTGCATCAACCATGCACCAACCTGTACATCAACCTGTACCATGAACAAGTGCATCAACCATGCACCAAACCTGTACAAATAACATGTCACAACAAACTGTCCAAACAACCTGTCACAACAACCTGTCTCATCAATATTATCAACCAAATCAGATATACTCACCAATATCAATCACCAAGACAACTCTCAAAGATGTGCATCAACCAAGCATAACACAACAACTCATAATCATCACCAAGATCAATATGTGCTTCTAATAATATACCAATACAAGTATGCTACATCATCCATAAACCGTGTATCAACAATACTACTAACAAGTTCCTCCAACCATGTACCAAGTATGTACCAATCATGTATCCACTACTCATCAAGTATGACTCATAAATATGTACCAACATCATCAACTATACACCTCATGTATGTGCCAACTCATCAACTACT
>SNQJ01S0062735.1:54387-75017 GCA_010110895.2 Picea sitchensis
ACTTTGACTACTTTGACCTTTTGGGGCTTCTAGATGACTCATGAGGGTTCTCCAACTTCACATGGCCATAACTCTCTAACCGTGAGGAGTTATGTGACGTTCCACATACCACTGGAAATGGCATGACATGTAATATCCATATAGAATATTATTACCTGCAAATATATCAAAACACATACCATTATCCATCAAACAAACTTGGGTCCATTACCCAAACCTGTGTTCTCCAACTTCACATGGCCATAACTCTCTAACCGTCAGGATTTATGTGACGTTCCACATCCCACTGGGAATGTAATGACATGTACTATCCATATATAATAGTCTTACCTTAAAATATATTAAAAATCATACAATTATACATGAAACAACCCTGGGTCCATTCACCCAACCTTTGTGATACCAGAATTCGCTGCCAAAATTTATACGAGTGTTGCCATCAATCACTAAGGGTTGACATCAATATACAATATCACTCTCCAATGGTTGACATAAATGAAAACCAACTATCCATCAACCTAAGCCAACTGTCTGAGAATCTCCCCGTTTGGCATTGATGGCAACACCAACATTGATGACAACACTTAGTCATGATAACATTCATGTTTATACTCCTCATCAATGTTTCTATCTCTCCCCCTTTGACATCAATGGAAAAGGGTATCTCCCTTTGGGGATTCTTCCCCTAACTGAACTCTCCTTGGGGCTGCTCCCCCTATCTACATAACTTTGATTTTTTTGTGTGTTTATAATCCTATGATTACTCTCTCTCCCTTCATATGAATAATATCTCCCCCTTTGAAAAAGGGTATCACTATGAAGTCATATTGCTCATTCTTCCCTTGTGACAATCGCTCCCCTTGGAAACATGCCTCTATGCTCTCTCTCCAAGGACTTACCTTTGCATGTGATAAATCTCTCCCCCTTTGTCCTATTTATGGTGCTTCCTCGTGTACATCTAAGACATATAAGATAAGAATTCAAATGCATTCATTTTGGAGTAGAAATTACTCATAGTCTCTGGAAAAGATACTCAAGGGCTTCTTGTGGAAGCGGTTTTGTAAAGATGTATGCCACTTGTTATTTTTTCCCACATCATCAACTATGATGTTCTTCTCTGCAACCTATTCCCATAGAAAGTGATACTTGATTGGAATGTTCTTCGTCTTGGAGTGCATCATCGGGATCTTTGAGATACTGATGGCACTTGTATTATCACAATATATTTAAATGGGCTCATCATACTTAACTTGTATATTTGTCAAAGTTTGTTTCATCCATAGAACCTGTGTACAACATGTTGTTTCTGTAATATACTCTTCCTCAACTATAGATAAGGATATTGATGATTGTTTCTTGCTTAGCCAAGATACTAAACACTCACCCAAGTAGAACGCCACTCCACTGGTGCTTCGTCGGTCATCATTGCAACCTTCCCAATCTGCATCTATGTAGGAAATAAGTGATATATCCTTTCCTTTTGGATACCATAATCCAAACTCTTATGTTCCTTTGAGATATCTAAAAATCCTCTTCACTGCTAATACATGTGATTCTTTTGGTGCTGCTTGAAATCGTGCCACCTATTCAACTGCCTGCATTACATCTGGTCTGGATGTTGTCACATATAGTAAGATGCTAATCATTGACCTATATTGCCTCTGGTCTGTAGACTTTGAATCATCATATTTTTTCAAGTTGTAACTGGTTTGCATGGAGTGGTAACTGGTTTGTAGTCTTCCATTCTGAACCTCTATCATTTCCCCGATATACTTAGTTTGAGAAATAAAAATTGCTTGGTTTCTTTAACATATCTAAAGACCCAAAAAGAAGGATAGTTCTCCAAGTAATGACATTTCAAATTTATTCTACATATCCTTTGCAAATTTCTAGCTTAACCTGTCATTAGTACTTCCAAAACAAGATCACCAACATAAATTTGAATTAATAAAATATTACCTTGAGTTACCTTGATGTAGAGGTTGTTGTGTGCACTTCCTTTCCATAGTTCGTAGGGAAGTTTGTCATTGTTGTTTCTGAGCATTACTCTATTTTGAATGTGAACTAATGTATGCACTACATGTGTCCTAAAAATATCTCTCAATTTGGAATCCATTATCATTGTTCGAGTCAGTTCCTGTGTAATTATCATCCATTATGATAATGTTATTTTGTCTCCGAACCACTCTCTAAACTAATATATGAATCCATGCTCTCATCCACCGTCATATATCTGTCCAAACCTGCTAAGTGTTCTTACGAATCCATCTATGTCCATAATGTCCAAGAATCTACTTGTGCAAATGTCCATAATGTTGACCCAGTTTGAATAAGTTGGTGGCCACGAATATCCACCTAGATCAACTATCTACAATAGAAATATCTGAAACTAACTAGAACAATAAATACAATACTAATTAAGGATAACCCCATCATTCAGAGTGGGAAAGGAAGTGGGGCACACTTCTTGGTGTCCCAATTCCTCCTTATTTAGATATGGAAGTGTCCTTGCTTCCTCCATCAAATGAGGGAAATTACACTACAAATGATGTTGGTGTTTGAATTGTTACTTGTATATTAAGAGCCATATATGATCTCCTAACTGAAAGAATAATGGAGTTCTCTTCTTATCATGCCTTTGTTTCACACAGTCCTTGGATGGTTGTAAGGAAACTACTTCCTGAGTATAACCCTGAGTCAAAATATGAATAAAACATTGAGCTAACTAATGTTCCTTCTAGTGATGTGCTAAGCCATAAGGAGTGAGGGTCTCTGAATGGAATACTATCAAATGAACTCCCTGTTTAAGTACCCCCCCACTCACGAACTAAAATTCATCCTTCGTAATATCAAAGGGTTGATTCCTATTCGACAAATAGTGAACCTGTGTAGAGTATAATGTGGGTGGAAGCTGAGCAAAGTGGTGCCCATCCCTTCGTAAAAAAATATTGAGGTCCTGGTAATTAGAGTGCACTGGCCATTGTGCTAAAACCTGTACCCGATATGGATTTGATCGACCCCCTCTTGTGTCTAGTATGAGTTGAAAATGCATAATTCATGTGTGTCCCACATAGGATGTCTTTACCTGAATTGTATGTTCTTGCAATAGCTCGAGGATGTTGCAGACACACTGAACATGTTCTACAAAAGAATTATTGAATAACAATATATCATCAAGATAAATGATCACACATTTACCCAATTGACTTTCTGCATTCATGTGAACTTGATGGTAGCCAACTATCAAATCCATCTATGTGAAGGAATAATCCCATTTTAAGTGGTCCAACAATTCCTCAATCTAGAGTAGGAGGTAGCGGGTTTTAAATTGGCTTTATTAAGGGAACAATAGTGGGTCACTAGGTTCCATTTTGAATCATCCTTGTTTGGGATAACAAAGGTGGGGGATGCACATGGAGACATTGAAGGTGGAATATGGCTTAAGTTCAAAAGATAATAAATTGGGTGTTCCATCTCAGTGGCTTCTCGAGGAGGGATGTGATAGGATAGGGTGTTGGGAAAAGAAGCACCAATAATTATATCCAGTGTGATATCAATAGAGTGAGAAGAGGGTAGTTATGTGGGTTGTGTGAAGACATCTGCAAATTCTTGGAGTAGGGGATCCATGGTATGAGGTACATGGTTATTCTAGTTGTCTGGGTTAATGGGGAGAACTAAGAACAAAAATACGCATTGGTTTAGGATAAATTGATTAATGACCACGTGGTCAATAATAAGGTGGGTGGATTTATCATGATAGATAGTGTGCCCGGCCTATTGGTAGGGAATGCCAAGAAACAAATTGGCATAATCAAGAGGAGATACATAAAACACCACAGTATGCCTGAAAGGCCCAACTGCAAAGGTAACTACACAATGGTGGGAGAGAATGAGATGGGTGCCTTCCTTCTGTAGCCATTCGAGCTGGTATCAGGTCCGATGCAGAGTGGTGGGGAGGTTCAGGTGTGTGACCAAGTTCTAGGAAACAAGGTTCTTTTGTCTTCTGTTTTCCAATATGAGAGTAGACAACTCATTCTTAATCTGACAATTATGTGTAAACATTGGTATATTAGAGATGTCGAGTTCATTAGTGGTCATCAAGATCAAATAAGGGTCCACTTTGGTAGGATTGTAGAGAGATACTAGTTCAGTATGGTCAGGGGAATCTGGCTGAGATACCTTTGCAAATAGATTCTGGTTGGTGTGAATGTTCATAAGTTCTCGATAGTCTATAGATTAATGTGAATTGGTATTATGAAATGTACACGAGAGTGATTTTCTAGGTGTGGATGGGGACACATGGGAAACCAAGGAATGTTAAGTATGCAAAGGACTAGTAATACAAGTACCATATCGGGTTGGGGAAGAGAGGATTTGAGGAGCCACTTTACGCTCCATGGCCAAGGACCGAAGAAAGGTCTTGTCCAAGAAAGGAGACTCAAACAAATCAACTTCATGACGATTTTCTTTTAATAAACCAAAATTAGATTTTATAATCAATACCTATTTTGGATCAAAAATGTGAAGTTGGATGTGAAAATTATAGAAGACATCTATATAGCTTTGTATTTATTAATGTGAAAGTTGTCAGAGTTACAACCATTTTCCAAGGAAGTTCTGTCGATATCCTGAGGGATAGAAGTGGTCGTTGAGTGCCTAGAAAAATCTTGCCCACGTTGTAATGTGTGGTGTTTGTGTCTCAACTGGGTCACCTACATCCTTGAACAAGGAAGAATTAGCCAGTTGGGTGTCCCACCATGTCTGTACAATTCCGTCGAGTTGCAAAACTATGATCTGAAGCTTCATGTATTCTATCATCTCAAGACATGTACGAAAGTACGTGGAAATACTGCGAAGCCAAGAGTCGATATTCGCACCATTCATTTGGCCCACAATATTTGGTAATTGGATGTGTGTATCAAATTACATGGGTGTTGGAGCTTTGCATTGTTGATTATGGAGTATATCCTAGAGAGCCATTATTAAATTATGAATTAGAGTTGTGGCAATGGATGAAAAATCCTCTATAGATGGATCTCTTTGTGACAACATAATTTTCACTCACTACAGATGCCAATCTGTCACTGGATGTTGCATTGAGAAGAACTGAAATATTGAGGTCCCTGATAAGGCACCCGATACCCCAAAGAGGGCGTGTGGAGAATAGTGAAAAATGAACGTATTGGAATCCCTAAGGAGGGTGCACTGGAAGTCCTGAGAAGGACGTGTAGCTCTGAGAAAAAAAATTTGTTGGATGGCCTCTCTTATGAATTGTGTGTCTGAGAAGAAGATGACTTGGATCCAGGCTCTAATACCAATTGATCTACAATTCATATCTGAAAATTTTTTGGAGAACTAAATGCACAATGAATAACATAAATTAGATAGCATAGAGCAGAGAAAATAGAAAATATACATGAAATTGGAGAAGACGAATTAGAACAAAAAATAACCATCATGTTTTCTTGAGTGAGAGAGGAGTGCCTTCGATAAGCAAGGTGACTACTTTTTCCTTCTTGTTATTAGCTTATTACAATAGAATTTGCAGCAAATAAATAAATTATTACAAAAAAAATTACTAAAAGCACACTAAATGCTTGCAACAAAAAGTGCTGAAGCGAAATACTATCTACAATATAAATATATGAAACTAACTACAATACTAATTAAGGAGTTCCCCTTCATCCTAAGTGGCCAAGGAAGTGGGGCACACTTCCTAGTGGTCCAATATTTCTCTTGTTTCTTGCATAGATGATGTTTTTGTTGATTGTATTCTCAACAAACGTCATCGGGATAGTTTTGAAAAACGTGCCTCTTGGCATGCCTTGACCCCTTTGTAACTTGTTCACAATGACTTGTGTGGTCCAATTTCTTTTTCTTCTTTTTCTGGGTCCAAGTATTTCTTAACTTTCATTGATGACTTTTATAGACATACGTGTGTTTACTTCTTAAAACTTAAGAGCAAAGTGTTTGACAAGTTTTTGGCCTACAAGGCCCTTGTAGAAAAACAATCTGGTCATCAACTTCAAAGAGGCGAATATGTGAACAATAATTTTACAACTTCTTGCACTGCACTGGGCATCTGAATGAAACATACTGTTCCATATACACCACAACAAAATGATGTTTTTGAGATAAAGAAACTTACATTAAAGTAAATGGCTAATTGTATGATCCAATCCAAGGTATTAAGTCAAAAGTAGTGGGTGGAGGCCATTAATTGTGCAAATTACATAGTAAATTGTGTTATCACATAGTTTGTAGTTTGGTAAAATCCCAACCCAAGAAACAAGTGTGATACACAACTGAGGACACCTATCACTGTCACCTCAATAGATATCCCCTTCATTTTAGTGATGGAAAATTCCAACACAAGGGAGGCTTCATAGATGAAACTAGGGGGATTGCAAGGGAGAAGCCAAAGAGAAGAATGAAGCACCCATATCGGTCAAAATGAATGGTTCTAGGATATTGATGGAGGTTGAGTATCAATCAATGAAAGGTTTCCAATGGATATTACTTTCAAAACCAATGTAGGACAACTAAAACCAATATCAAATATGATAAACATAGCCCTAAAACATGAGGGGAATCAAGAAGAACCCTTGTTGTCCCAATATTTCAGCATACAAAATTAATATATCATCAATGACATAGTTATAACAACTACAATTATATCATCTAATTCAACATATTAAATTGGATCAATGAGCATACAACTTAGAGATAATGTTCCATTGCTTAGCACAATGAATTATATGACAATAAAAGGTTGTAAAAGTAAGTTATCATCAAGATTTATGACAACTTTATGGATGTAGATTAATTTTTATACAACAACAATATTTAACCATGGAAATCAACTAGTAAATGACTCAAAATGAAGCTTAAGACAAACACTTTCAATTCCAATGATCAAACAATGATTTCCTTGGTTAATTTGCAAGTAAAATCAAAGACAACAACAATTATATCATCCGTAATGGTTGTAGCAAATAGTTTATAATAGAAGCTCAATCACTTGGCTAATCATGATTCCCTTAGCATAGGAGAGACACAATAACATGTATAATCAAACTTTGTTGTTAGAAGTTCCAAACCACTAAATTTCACGTTTATCAATGCGATATTTTACAATCTCCAATGCAACTAGTGCCTTGTCTTTTGGGTTATGGAGTCTTTTTCTTGGTCACAACCAAGTTAAACTAGGGTTGGATGATATTCTAGTGGTGTAAAACCTCTTAATCCCTAGAGAAGATAAACCCTAGCAAGGTTTTTCTACAAGGGTGTAAACTCTCTTACTCGTAGCAATCCTTAAGCCGTTTCAATGACAACAACAAGAATTTCCTTGATGGAGGATGTATTCCCTTATACTACTCCTAGGGTTTAATAAAATAACCTTGAATTTAAGGAGAAACACACAAAATTGCATAAATTCCTTGCCTAATCCAATTATCACAACCCTACTTATCAAAGAAAATCTAAAGATTTGCCAAGAGGAAGAATCCAAGAAACGTTTCTAGCCTTTATTGCACCATTAGAGAAGTGTTGCATCCATTTTGCACAAGAAACAAAGAGGCTGAAATTTCAGTCTAATAGAGCTATCTCTCAAGTGATGATTTATATTTTGTGACAAATGACTTGCCTCATATTTATAGGAGGAAACTCAAGTCCTAGTTTGTCTACTTTACAATTACATCCATAATTTTATGCTAAAAAATAAGTTACAAAGCTAAATTAGAATTTTTTTTTTCCTTTTTTTCCCACATAGGCTACAAAATGACCAGAAGTAATGAAAAGATGGGACATTAGCCCATAATGTTCCTCTCGAAGGTGGAACATGTGACGGAAAATTCTCCAAAGTCTAGGACGTCAAGGTGGAAGAGTGCCACATCATCCCCAAATCAACCAATAGAGTGGGGCTTCAAGCCCACTACATCACCAAATGTGCCAAACATTCCATCATTAATGTGACATCATTCCTCCCAAGAGGGACGTTTGCGCATATAAGGGTGATGTCATCCTTCCTCCATGGTTCCAAGCATCGTTCAAGTTCTAAATTCACCTTCCTAGGTGCAACATTCATCTTCCAAGGCCTCAAATGAGTGGGGCACTACATCTAACTAATGGGATTTCAAGCCCCTATGGAGGTACAAGTGTCTTAGTTCCTCCATGAATAACTTTCATTGGGCAAGGTCCTGCAAAGAAAAACAAGTACGCCCTCCAAGGGTCCACAAGTCACATGTATCATGCCAAGTAATCCACTTTTAATAAAATAACCACCCAAACATGTGCATTAAATCCCCCTTTTTCAAACTAAAATAATACTCAAAGACCTTATAAAATTTTCCAAATTTAGGTATGGGAGGGTTGTTATAGTGCCCTATTGGGTAGGCCAATCCTCAAGTCAAGGATTGTTTCCCAAGAATACCCTCTCTAGGTTATGTAGTGAGTATGAGGTGGATTGGGGTAGTACATTTAGGCATGGGGTTATTGACATATCAAGGGCTCATATTGTCTCATTTATGGGTGCCTTTTATGAGGGTGTGTTGTGTCCTTCGTTTGCAATGGAACATTTTTCCAAGCCCTTTATTTTTCTTTCATTTTTTATGGCCTGAACATTGAATGCTATGTGAAATGGAAAGTAAAGAGCACCACAATTCCACTTGAATTTAGGAACACATTGTGTGGCATATGCACTGGAAATTGAAAGACAACGCAAATGCATTCCCTTAACAAGTAGGACATTTATTAATTATTTTCTTTTTTTTAAAAGGTCCTTCATTTTTTATGCTAAAGAATTTCATTTCTCTCAGGACCTTAGGGTGAGCATATAGAAAGATATATTTATGAATTTTGAATTTTTGCAGCTTCAACACCTCTGGGAGTTTATCCCCTTCTTCCCATGAAATGAGGTACAATCTCTTATTGGGGTCAATGAGCCCAAAAACAAAAAATATGAGGAAACAAAGGGGAAGAAGCATGGAAAGTTGTAAGTATGAGTGGTAATGGTACACTGACCCTTCAAGGATACCCCCCAGTAGCAACCCTTTCTCCAAGGGTGACTCACTTACTAGGAAAAAATTCCAACCACCAAGATGAAATAAGGAAAAGGTATAATTTCCAAGCAAACATTTTCATATCGAAGAAATGATCCTTTGAAACATGATCAAGTGATTCAATTATTAAAATGACAGTTACCACAAGACCAGACTTGTTACCAGGCTGGTGTGGAGGATGCTACTATGTTGTTGATGATGAATGGTGATGTGTGTGGGAGAGGACGGGATTTTCCTGCTCAATATGGCCTCAATTGGTAATCTGGCTCTCGACCCTCAATGTCTTCTACCTGTGGGCCTTCAAACATCATCTCCTTAGTTACCCCTAGGATAGGGGGGTAACAAATTGCACTCCTACTAAGTATCTAAAAATATAACATCAGAAGAAGCATGGAATAAACTTAAGCATATTTAAGTCACTTCTATGTATTTGGTAGTGTAGCATGGGCTCACATTCCTAATGAGAAAAGGAAATATTTATAGCCTAAAATTTGGAAGTGTAATTCTGTTGGATATTTTGAAGATGTCAAAGGTTACATACTTCTTCAGTCTCATTCCAATGAAATTATTGTTAGAAGAGATTTTAAATTTGATGAAAATATCTTGGCATGCAAGCCTAGTTTGACATTTGTGCCTTCTTATGTTGCTATTCTGGTTTTTTCTTCTTCTTTAGATGATGAAATTGAAGATGGAAATCCATCTTTTTCTTCTCACCTTCCTCTATATGATACCAATGAACATGAACCTAGACCAACACCACCGCTTCCTATATGGGTTTGTTCAACACGAGAAGAAACTGGTGATCTTGTCGATGATACTTCAGATCAACATCAAGCATGTTCATAGTTCTAGTGAGCCTCTTCTCTTTTGGCTCAAGTTTTAGAGACTCATTATCCAGAGACATTTGTAGAAGCTTGAGGTCATCCAGATTGGAATGCAATAATGAATGAAGAGTATCATTCTTTAATTGCAAACAAAATTTGTCATATGTAAATGGGTCTACAGAACTAAGTATGCATCAAATTGAAGTGTTGAAAGACAAAAGGCTCGATTAGTTTCCAAAGGGTTTTCTCAAGTTGAAGGCATAGAATATAATGGAACATTTCCCCTTACAGCCAAAAATAATTCCATCCGCCTTGTTCTAGCCCTTGTTTCCTCACATAAATGGGAGGCCCATCAGATGGATGTTAAATTCAACTTCTTGCATGGGGATTTAAAAGACGAAATCCATATGGAACAACCTAGTGGCTATGTCCAGAATGACTCTAGCCTTGTTTGTCACCTTAAAAAATATCTTTAAGGTCTTAAGAAAGATCCTCGAGCTTGGTATGCCAAAATGGATAACTTTCATCTTGACATGAACTTTCTTATATTCCATTATGACCCCAATGTCTATAGCAAGAAAGTAGGAATCCATATCATAATATGTTTTATTTATGTCGATGACCTTATGCTCACTAGTAGTGACCCAAAAATTTTAAGCCATGTGAAAACTATGTTGGATTACTAAGAGGGGGGGGGGGGTTTGAATTAGTAATAAAGAAATCTAATCCTTTTTAACCATATAATGCAAGTGTCATATCAATGTAGCATTGTCATCCAATATTTGTAGAGTAAATAAACAATGAACAAATAAACAATCATACACATACACAGTACACCAGTATTTTTACGTGGAAACCCAAAGGGAGAGAAAACCACATAATGATTTTTCTTTTATGTCTTGAAGAATTACATTCATTGGAAGCACCAAATTCCTTTTTTTTCCAGCTGCAACTGAAAGTAGGCTCCAACCCCCTAGTTTCTTAGGCTACATCATGAGGGAAGCTCCAACTCCCCAATTCTATGTCTACAACTAGAAGGAGGCTACAACCCCCTATGATCTCCAACTACAACCAGAAGGTGGCTACAACCACTTGTCCTTGCGTCGTCCAACCACCCTGACATATAAGTAGAATTATGGAACCACTGTCACACTATCGCTATGAGATATACTGTTGTATACATGTACCAATCAACCTGAACCAAACAACCTGTACCAATAACCTGAACCATGCATCAATCATGCATTAACCTGTACCTCAAGATGTTATAAACCTGTACCATAAATAAGTGCATCAACCATGCACAAACCTGTACATCAACCTGTACCATGAAAAAGTGCATCAACCATGCACCAAACCTGTACAAATAACATGTCACAACAAACTGTCCAAACAACCTATCACAACAACCTGTCTCATCAATCGTATTAACCAAATCAGATCTACTCACCAAGATCAATCACCAAGATAACTCTCAAAGATGTGCATCAACCAAGCATAACACAACAAGTCATAATCATCACCAAGATCAATATGTGCTTCTAATAATATACCAATACAAGTATGCTACGTCATCCATAAACCATGTGTTAACAATACTACTAACAAGTGCCTCCAACCATGTACCAAGTATGTAAAAATCATGTATCAACTACTCATCAACTATGACTCATAAATATGTACCAACATCATCAAATATACACCTCATGTATGTGCCAACTCATCAACTACTTGTCTCAACCATGTACCCAACATGTACCTCAACCAAAACCCCTCATCAATTTCATCATCCAAATCTGATTTGTAACTCCATAATAGACCTGGTGTATATGATCACATACCTGCAAACCTTCCTTAACTTTCACAATAAGAGACTAGCATTTTCATCAAACTTTTCTTTAGTCTCACATGACTAGTTTGGAATTAGTCAACAACCCTAACTTAAAATAATCATAATTATGTACCTATAATGAATAAAGATATGAAAATAGTACACAATGTTCTTGAATATGTTTTATGCAATTAATCCAGGTTTCACTGCTTGGAACCTCTCATAAAGGGAGTTATAGAAAAAATGGCATACCTTTTTGAATTCTGACTTATTCTAGAGAGCGAACTTGTAGAGCATGCCCCACACAAAATATTTGTTGTATGGATCTAAAAATGTTATACAAAATACCAAATACTGTACTCTAACCAAAAACAAATTTCTTACTTAATTTGGATATTTTATGAAGAAGTTATGACGTTTTTACCTGAAACACCTATTTTAGACTAGTTTCAGGACTAGCCACAAACCCTATTTTCCACGAAGTGTAACCCCAAAAAATACAACGATCCACAAAATGAAATACGTACCATAAATACTTGGATATGTTGTCTCAATGGTCTATCAATTTCACGGTTTGAATCATTCTAGAAAAAATGTTATTGCGAAAATGGTGAGATGACCTGCAAATAACATACCTTAGAAAGTATCATCAAAATAATTTATCCTCCCTTGAATTTTGGCCTTCTTTACTTCACCTTCTCTCTGAAATTAGGTTTAGATATCATTTGGTTACTTCAATCACCTGCAGATATTCAATATTCTCAAGTGTGATATAAAATGAGAGAGCCTTGCCTGTTATTTGTACTTTCATGTAGCTTCCTCAAGGGGTTACCTTTTAACCATCTTAACCCACTTTCCTTATTTTAGGGTTAACCAAATTTTAACCACTTGTCCAATTAGTAATTTATAAATTAAATTTATTATTTAAATAATTTTTTTTGTATCCACTTTGACTTATAGTACACTCATCACTTCACTTTACCTCAAGGGGTTACCTTCTAACCATCTCAAACCACTTTCCTTATTTTAGTTCTAACCCACTTCTAACCACTTGTCAACTTAGTAATTTCTCCATTAAATTTATTATTTAAATAATTTATTTTGTATTCACTTTGATTTATAGTACACTCATCACTTCATTTTATTATTTACCTTCTAAAATTCTCTTAAATCACTTTGGCTACTTTGACCTTTTGGGGCTTCTAGATGACTCGTGAGGGTTCTCCAACTTCACATGGCCATAACTCTCTAACCGTGAGGAGTTATGTGATGTTCCACATACCACTGGAAATGGCATGCCATGTACTATCCATATAGAATCATATTACATGAAAATATATCAAAACTCATACCATTATCCATCAAACAAACTTGGGTCCATAACCCAAACCTGTGTTCTCCAACTTCACATGGCCATAACTCTCTAACCATGAGAAGTTATGTGACGTTACACATACCACCAGAAATGGAATGAGATGTACTATCAATATAGAATAGTCGTACCTTAAAATATATTAAAAATCATACCATTATACATGAAACAAACTTGGGTCTATTACCCAAACCTTTGTGCTACTGAAATTCGCTACCAGACTTTCTCCAAGGGTTGTCATTGTAACAACCCTAGTTGAATATATGCTTATGGATTATTAAGTAAAAATTAATTAGGTAATTAATTTTCCTAACATGGTTTTAATTAAACAAATATTGACATAATAATATTAATTAAATATTTATTAATTAATTAATTGTTATAATTTTGATTAATTAATTAGTTACCTATCACATTCAATGACATGGGTAATAAATTTAAGAGGGTTAATAATTTTAATTTTGTTTAATTAAATGATTCACGTATACGGAGGGGATAAGAAACATTAAATATAAGGATAAGAAACATTAAATAATAGGATAAGACATTAACTAAGAGGATAAGATAATGAATGTAGGGATAAGGAAATTAATGAGGAGGAAAGGGTCGGTGAAGGAGGGATATGACGGGAGGAGTCTTACGGGAAGGGGAGGATGATTTTGGGAGGAGGAAGAATTATTGGAAGGGAAAAAGATTGTAGGTCTGAGGTGATTATTTTTCTGGTGTGGGAAGTTTGTTTGATGGGTTTTTGGTGAACCAGAAGCAGGGGGCACCGGTTTGCTGGGGGTTTTGGGCACAGGGGCCAGGATATCCTTACGGTATCCTGGAGCTAGGAAGCCGGATAGGCTGCTCCTAGCTGGTAGGGAGGAAACACGGTTTGGGCAGAGTTGGTCAGCGCATCAGGTAGCAGCAAAGCAACAGGCTAGACAACTAGGTCAACGGAGAAATCAACATTAGGAAGAGGTAATTAAATTTTATTATGTTAAGTTATTTTCATGCTATAAACAGATTTGAATTACAAAAGAATTTTTATGCTTGTAGGATGTGAATGAATGATTTACATATAGAGAAAGGATATATATGTTAAATTGTATGTAATTTTGTATTTTACGGCCCCTACATATGGTATCAGAGCCTCGTTCACAATCTGGAGCCTTAAGGGCCAAGCTCCAGCTCCACCTAACCTGCAAGTCAAACGCAATTTTTTTAACACAGATCTATTGCACATTAAAAATGTAAAAAGGCATAATAATATACTAATTGAACTATTAAATAAATTTAAACACTTGTTTCAAATAAACAAACCTATGTAAAGAAATATATATATCTATATCTATATTTATCTCTCTCTCTCTCTCTATATATATATATATATTCTGCCAGGAATTTCTAAACAGGTTTATAAATAAACATTTCAAGTACTATATATAAAAAAAAATATATATATGCATTTAATATATATAATCATTTATAGGATCAAACAGAATTTACCTTGAAAGCATTCAAGAGGGGGATTGATCCCCATGACTTCCCTATCCCGATTACCGCAAGCTCTGCTACAACAAAAACAAATTTTTTTTAATGACAAAAATAGGCAACTTGTAAAAATGAAAACATGGTAATTTGAGTTACATGCTTGATTGAGGCCCAAATTTACTATTTTCATGTACTGGTTGTTAACATGTCATCTCTTTTGGCTCCTATATCCTCATTGGCGATAGCTTCAAAAGAAAACTGCAGTTTCTGAATCGATTAAGCAAAAAACAAAGAAGATATCTTCTCCAAATTTAATCCG
Source organism: Picea sitchensis (assembly GCA_010110895.2). Classification (NCBI taxonomy): domain Eukaryota; kingdom Viridiplantae; phylum Streptophyta; class Pinopsida; order Pinales; family Pinaceae; genus Picea; species Picea sitchensis. The sequence continues at coordinate 69,269 of SNQJ01S0062735.1, forward strand.
ATGGAACATACAACTTTAATATTGTTTTTTCTTTAAAACGAAATGGTTGTTATATTGTATTGAGTCAAAAGCAGCGGCTATACCCAACTTGTAGGAGTTACAAAATTATAAAAATTCTGCTTTCCATTATAATTGTTAACAGTTCAGTGGGTCTGCGTAAGCACAATAGTATGCATGATTTTTTTTTCTTTCTCAAAATTCTTTTGCTATCCTCCCTTATATATATATATATATATATATATATATATATTTATTTATATATATAAAAAAAAATGAACAAAGAAAGAAAATATTGGGTTTTTATCTTAGCACCATTGAGGCACGTATCTTCAACCATACAACCATATAGCAAAGGGATAGAATATCAAACCAAGTCAGATGGCATTTCATGTGCAAAAAAAAACCAAGCCATGTAACATACAACCCAACACAATTGCCAAGTTCCATAGCCACCAAGGAGAGGGATCCAGTGCACTACACGCCATACACAGGGGTTTTACACAGGTTAGCACCACCGCCATACACAACCCAATAGCCAAGCGCACCTGCCATACAATCGTCGATAGATTTCTGGTTACGATGAAGCTCACAAAGCTCAGAAGCAGGGTTGTGATGGGTCTCTTCTTCTGGACGATACCTCGACTTTTACAGGTGAGAAAAAATCAAATCCCTCCATCATCGCCCTTCATAGAATTCGAAGCCAAAGCCAAATGCAGCTGAGTAGTTTCTTGCGCTGACATCTTGTCTTTAACAGCTTCCTACGCAGTATTTATGGTCGGTGGACCGGAATTTCTAGTACCACTCGACCGTAGAGACCGCCTAAACTTTGCTAATCAAACCATAACTGTTGACAGTCTACCAGGTCTGACTTCAAATGTGACTGTATTGATGACCATCCTAACTGAAAAGGGTTTCGATAGTTTCACGAATCTTGTGGCGCTATCGGGTGGGCACACCTTTGGTATCAATCACTGCACGTCGTTCGTGGACAGGCTTTATCCAATGCAGGATCCCACCCTCAACACCACCTTTACAAAGCAACTTGAGGAAACATGCCCCACAACCGCCACCATGAACAACACAGACTTAGATATGCGCACTCCAAAAGTATTCGATAGAAAGTATTACATTGATCTGCAGAGCAGAGAAGGGCTCCTCACCTCCGATCAGGATCTCTACAATGACTCCCGCACGCGACACATCGTTAACAACTTTGCGAGGAGTGTGAGCTGCAAACACAATAAGTAAAAATTTTTTTTAGTAATAAAAATAAAAACAACTTCCAACTCTGCCCATTTTACACAAATCACAAAATCCGCATAAAATTCACAGTTTCACTGTTTCACATCATTGACATTTTACAATGGCATGTTTAAAATTCCCTTGAGATTCTGGAAGAAGCCCTAGTTATAGAGCATGTTTTTATAATGAAGTCGCACATAACAAACCCTATATAACCACCCAATGCATTTTCAACACAAAATGATCTCTAAAACAATGACCCAAAAACCCAGAAAAAAAAAAATTTGAAACGATAACGATAATAACATGACCAATTTGGATTCAAAGCATTGGGTACCAATACTAATAAAAAAAAACACACTTATGAAAACTACACAGCCGCAGGCTTCATTTAAAAAAAACAGAACCATAGGTTAGCAAAAGAAAATGTTTTGAAGTCCATGGGTTTTGAACCCACTACCAACCCACCCAACAAACGCCATGAGAAATAGCCCAGCGACCAAGACCAATGCCAAGCCAAGGGAGGAGCCCGCGACCATTACCAAAGCTCTGCCACAGTAGCAGAGAGGGAGAAGCCGAGGGTGCATTTACGTAGGGAGATAGGCGGTAGTGATGGAGTGTTAGGTTTGAGGAAAGTTTAGGGTTTGATTAAGAGACGTGTAGGGTTGGGAAGAAGCATGGATTTGGGAGGGGCATGTGGGCCTCATGTGAAGACCCACTGCCCAGGTTAAAATTTTTTTTTTTTTTTTTTTTTATTATTTTAGTTAAATCTTAATGTTATATAATTCAAAATAATGGTTTAAATTATTTATAGTTTAAATTTAAATATAATTTAATTTATAATAATAATAAAATTTAATAATTTTAAATATAATTTAAATATAGTTTTTTTTTTTTTAACTATTATGTTTTAATTAATTAATTATGTTATGTTTAATTTTAAATATAGTATTTAATTATTATGTTTTAATCAATTAACCATGTTATGTTTTAATTTTGAATATAATTTAACTATATTTTTTAACTATTATGTTTTAATTAATTAATTATATTTAAAATTTATGATTCATGCTAGATTTAAAACTAGTTAAAGTGATTAATTAGTTTTAAACTAAAACACCGAGCTAAGAACCTGCAATACAACACAAGTCAGTGGATATTGAGCACATAAGCGCCATGCATCAAGTCACATGGAGGAGGAGCTCACGAGGGGATATCAAGAACCTGCAATACAATACGAGTTAACCAAGATCGAGTGCCCAAGTGCCAGGAATCAAGACACAAAGAGGAGGATCTCACAAGCGGGCTCAAAGGGCGTGCATTGCAAAACAAAAAAAAAAAACCGACGATTCAAACAAGCCAAGCACCAAGTCCCTCCATTCCCTTCCACCAACCAAAGTCGAACACTAAGCTTCAATACATCGCCTCAGGATCGCTACATCATACGCCCACAAGTCAGGAAGCAATACATAACCATAGCGCACAAGCGCTAAGTCCCAATGCTGTAAGCCACTCTACAATCCTTAAAGACTCGCACCTACAACCACCGAGACGCGTAATTCAACGCACATGTACAACATGCCTAGGAAAGCTCACGAGTCAAGCATCAAAGGATAATTATTTGTAAGCGAAAAGTTTAAAGGACTTAGACTGGGACAAGCGGGAAGGAGGCGACATACACACTAGGAGAGTAAGCAAGAGGAATTGGCAAGTATGGCGCAAGGCTAGCGTAGCTACAGGGCAAGGGAACCAATAGTTTTTTTTTAGGCGAATAAATCAAGCTTAGACGCTTAATCCTAATCCTAACCCAGCCAATCCCCTAAAAAGAGTAATGTTTGTTTACAGACAAGTAAAGAAAAACTTACGCCTAACCCTGTTTCTAGTTTGAGTAGCACCAATTTGAAACGTCCTTGAACTCACCCTAACAACTTGGTTGATGCAGGTTAAATAATACAAGATGGTCAGGACTCGAGGGAATCGAGGCAGGGGAGCATCGTTGCAGGCACCGCCAACACCGCCAACGCCGCTGCCACCATCGCCTGAACTATCTCTCATACTGTGCTCGTTGGAGGCCATTAATGAGACTTTAAAGGGGTGACAACCAGCAGGGACCGAAGTGGAACCCCCACCATCTGGAATGGGTAATCCAGAAGCGTCAAGGGATTCAGGGGGAGGACCTCCACCCGAAGACATCAAGTGAGAATTGCAGAAGATCAAACTTCCAAAGTTTGCCGGGGGTCACTCCAGTGAATGCGCGGAAGCATGGTTGGAAGGCATGACAAGGTGTTTTGCCTTAAGGGGCTATGCGTCCAACTCAAAGGCGAAGATCGCAATTTTTCAGTTAAGAGACAACGCCTTGAGCTGGTGGGGAAATCTGGAAAGACAACTACACCTTACCCCAGACACTGTATCTTGGGAACTTTTTGAGGAGAGGTTCCGAAGGAAATATCTGCCAGCGCATTATGAGGAACAATAGGTAGGGGCATTTCATGCCTTAGTACAGGGAAACAGAACTGTAGAAGAATATGAGATCATATTTATGGAATTGGTCAAATATGTTTTGTATATGGATAATGACCAACGACAGGCAGAGCGCTTCGTCTATGGATTGAACCCTAAGATAAGAGCTATGGTGTGGATGTGGAAACCGTCTTCAGTAGCGGAAGAGGTGGAAAATGTGCATTATGCGGAGGAACACATGAAATTAACCGGGGGTACAAGACCGACATTTCTTCATCATCCTGGATTCATAGGGAAGGTGTCGAGGACATTTCCCAGGGGAGGGGGATCAAGGCCACCGCCATATGGTAACAAAGTCGTGCCAAGGACAGTAGCTGCAGGTATTTCAATGGCAGCGAGTGCAGCATCTCGTTCATCGCCACAAACGCAGAAAGGTCCATGATCATCTCAGGGAACAACTAGTAGGGGAAGGGGTTCTAGGGGAAGGAACTCATTTTAGAGACAGTCACATAACAGTGCACAAGTACAATCTCATGTTACCTGTTGGGGGTACGGAGGACCCCATTACCAGCGTAACTACCTAGAGTTACAATTAGGGTTCGTGCATAGAGAAGGAAAGGCACCGATGGGGAGAGCAAGTAGCAACCACCAGATTTACACAGTGGTTAATAATCGCCAGGTCGAACATCAATCCACAGTGGTGGAGTCATCAGGTACGCTAAATAATATCAACGTTAAAATTTTATTTGATTATGGTGCTACATATAGTTTCATTTCACCATCTGCATTAGAAAAGAGTGGGTGTGCAGCCTACGAGCACAATGACTTTAAACAAGTCGAGATGGCTTCGGGGAAAAAACAAGTGGTAGGACCTAGTGTTGATAATTGTATAGTAGACTTGGGAGTATGTACTACCAAGTTGAAGGTATACGTCACTGCTCTCGGGGCATATGACCTAATCATTGGAATGGATTGGTTAGCATCTCACCGAGCTTTGGTAGATTGTTTCACAAAGAGGGTGCTTTGTGTCGATGATGAGGGAAGGCCAGTAGAAATCCAGGGTGTACGGAGAAAAGTGTCATTACGCTTTATATCAACTATGAAGGTTAAGCGATGCTTGAGAGAAGGGTGTCGATTATATGTAGTGGAAGCAGTGAATGAAAGGAAGGGACCCTCATTGGATTAGTACCCAGTACTGTCAGAATTTAAGGATGTTTTTCCAAACGAGTTACCAGGTTACCTCTTGAGAGGGAGCTTGATTTTACTATTGAGCTAAAACCGGGTACAAAACCAATTTCCAAGACTCTGTATCGGATGACAGCGCCGGAACTTTGTGAATTGCAAATGTAGTTGAAAGAGTTACTAGACTTAGGGCTAATAAGGCACAGTGTCTCACCTTGGGGCGCACCCGTAATTTTTGTAAAGAAGAAGGATGGATCCTTACGACTGTGTATATACTATAGGGAATTAAATCATGCTATAGTGAAAAATAGGTACCCAATGCCGCGAATAGATGACCTCTTCGATCAGATGAAAGGAGTAGCGGTATTCTCAAAGATCGATTTGTGATCAAGGTATCATGAGTTAAGGATTAAGGAAGGCGATATCCCAAAAACTGCCTTTCGAACTCGGTTTGGACATTAGGAGTTCATCGTAGTACCTTTCTGATTGACCAATGCACCAGTAGTATTCATGAGCCTCATGAACGACGTATTCCAGAAGTACTTATATTGATTTGTACATGTCTTTCTAGATGACATCCTCATCTATTCCAAGAACGAAAGAGAACATGAGGAACACTTGCGAGTAGTGTTGTCCTGCCTTAGAGAGAACAAACTGTATGGGAAGCTGTCGAAGTGTTCCTTCTTCCAAAAAGAGATTCACTATTTAGGTCATATCATTTTCGGCAAAGGAATCTCTGTGGACCCAGAAAAGGTAAAGGCCATTATGGAGTGGCCAGTGCTGAAAAATGCCCATGAGGTGAGAAGCTTCATGGGGCTAGCAGGTTATTACCGGAGATTTGTGGAAGGATTCTCAAAAATAGCGA
>SNQJ01S0062735.1:75067-90700 GCA_010110895.2 Picea sitchensis
CAAAAATAGCGAAACCCATCACCACTTTGCAACGCAAGGGGGTCAGGTATGAATGGATAGAAGAATGTGATAGTGCATTCATTGAGCTTAAGAGGTTACTAACTAGTGCACCAATTCTATGAGTATCGGATATGGAAAAGGACTTCACGGTCTACATGGATGCCTCGAAGCAAGGGTTGGGGGTCGTGCTAATGTAGGATGGAGGAGTGATAGCTTATGCGTCAAGGAAGTTGAAGAAACATGAAGAGCTATACATGACTCATGATTTAGAGAACTTTATTGTGCGCATCCGGGTGTGAAGAAAATGTACGCAGACATGAGGAAGCTCTTCTTCTGGGTAGGCATGAAGTGCGATGTAGTCCATTTCGTCGCCAAGTACCTAGAATGTCAACAAGTGAAAGCTGACCAACATCACCCGGCATGCCTCCTACAACCACATGATGTTCCTATGTCCAAGTGGGAAGTCATCTCTATGGATTTTGTTGTGGGGTTGCCACTCACATCTCACAAACACAATGCCATTCTTGTGATAGTGGATAAGTTAACCAAGAGTGCTCATTTTATTCCAGTTAGAGACACTTACGATGTCACTGATGTGGCACGTGTGTTTGTAAGCGAGGTTAGCCATTTGCATGGGATACCTAAGAAGATCATTTCAGATAGGGACTCCAAATTCACTTCTAGGTTTTGGACAAGTTTGCAGTCAACGGTGGGGACTCAGTTGAACTTAAGCACAACTTATCATCCTAAAACAGATGGGAAAACTGAGAGAGTAAATCAAGTCATGGAAGACATGCTCAAGATGTATGTCATGGATAACCAAACCCAGTGGGAGAAGTACCTACCTTTGGTAGAGTTTGCCTACAATAACAGTTTTCATAGATCCATTGGAATGCCACCCTATGAAGTTTTGTATGGAAGGCCATGCAGAACACCGTTGAGTTGGGATAGACTAGAATACTGAGTAACAGTTGGGAGAGAATTTATTCAAGAGATGGAGGAATAGGTGATTCAGATTAGGCAGAGACTAAAGGAAGCATAGGATAGGCAGAAAAGTTATGTGGATGCACACAGGACTGACCGAAGTTATGAAGTGGGAGACCAGGTTTTCATTCATATTAGGCCTAATAAGAGTACCATATAGTTCGGGAAGGGGACAAAGTTGTCACCTTGATTTATAGGACCTTTCAGAATCCAAGAGAAAATTGGACCCGTTGCCTATCGTCTCGTACTGCCACCCCACTTGCATAAAACTCACGTATTTTTCGTATCCTGTTTTACATCATTATGTTGTTGATGAATCATAAACTAGGTGGAAGAATTGCAATTATCAGCGTGGGAACCCTCACGGTAGAACCATTAAGCATATTGGACCATAGATTCTAGGCGGCTCAAAGACATGTCCCACAGTAGACCAAGTTAAGGTCCGAGTGGGACAAGTAGAGTCGAGGATCGCTACTTGGGAAGATGCGAGACACTCTTGAGACTATCCCTCACTTTTTTGACCACCTCGAGAATATATTTCTCAAAGTTTGGGTGTATGTAACACCACCCTTTTGACTTAGACATCCAGGACCACCTGATTACGAGGCCTATACTTTATTTCTAGTCACAGTGAAACTATTAAGTGATACATAGAAACTTTAAAATGTATGAACTTTATGAATGTTTAAATGTGGATGATGATGTATATGTCACGTCTACTAGGTGGAATGTAGAGATTTCTGAATGTTTAAATCTTATTGATGATGATGTATATGATCGACATATTGTGAGAATGAATTTTTTTTATGGATATTTAAATACTATTAGAATGATGTTGGATATGATCTTGATCTATTTTGAGTAAATGATAAACTTGTTAATGATAGATGGCGAGATTGAATAATGGAATATTATGAGATCTATTTCTAAGCAAAAAACTTTGATGTTAATTTACCAATATAGGAATACCAAATTGAAATGATGATAGTATGAAATTACATGATGATGATACATAGAAATGTATGAGTTTGTATTCTGATTCTAATCTGCGAGGAGTTATAAGGCTATAGTAATAGGGATAATGATAGTGAAGTGGATATTGTGACCACTAGTTGAGAAACGTTATATTTATGAATATTATGTGAAATTATATTGGTTTGGATGCATTGCTATGATAATAATGGACCAATAAGTTTGGTGTGTGTGCTTGCCCAAAACCAGATAAGCGATGTCAAACCCGGTAACTGCGGTGCCAGCTGTATATTCCATTGTAGGTGTGGACCCTAGTTATGATTAGGAGGGTGGAGGCATTTACCACGTGTATCCTCAGAAACCCACAAGTCATGGGAGGGCGGTGTTAGCTCATGTCCCCAAGACATGTGATGATAGTCATGGAGTTGCACCTTCTGAGGGAAGTTTAGTGAGATAGTGACACTTCGGTCTGAGGTTCTATTTGGAGTTAGGTCAATATAGTTGTGGCTCCAAGATAGTCCATGAGAGGAAGGATAGGAATGGAGATGGAAGTAAGTTAGGGAGGAAGGATGAGTAGAAATAGTTGAGAAAGTATGGATATTTGTCTTATGAGGTGGAATTAATGTTTTCCCTTAAAAATGTGTATATATGAAGTATTATTCCTTAATTCACGTAACTAAACCACTGTTGTTTAAATAAAATTGTTGACCGGATAATTGTAATTTAAGAAGTTCTCAAACAATTGATTGGTTTGTTGTCTTTTATAAAGACTAGTCTTGATGATTGGATTGGATGCATACATAAATTACTAAGGATGATAGTTTTTTATTATTGGTACATGCAGGACTTGTATGTACTAGCTACACATTCATTTTCTTGTACATATACATAGTATGTATGAATTTTTCTTGACTTATACTGATAATGTCGGTTAATTGTATGAATGTATGAACCATGTTCTTTTCCTTTGTACCATAGATACCTTAACTTCAAAGCCAGAAGGATTTCACGAGGTGGTGTATGTAACAACCCTAGTTGAATATATGCTTGGGATTATTAAATGCAAAATTAGGTAATTAAGTGTCCTAACATGGTTTTAATTAAACAAGATTGGCATAATAATATTAATTAAATGTTGTTTATTAATTAATTAATTGCTATAATTTTGATTAATTAATTAATTAATTATATCACATTCAATGACATGAGTAATAAATTAAATTTAAGAGGGTTCAATAATTTTAATTTTGTTTAATTAAATGATTCACGTATACGGAGGGGATAAGAAACATTATATATAGGATAAGAAACATTAAATAATAGGATAAGACATTAACTAAGAGGATAAGATAATGAATGTAGGGATAAGGAAATTAATGAGGAGAAGAGAGTCAATGAAGGAGGGATATGACAGGAGAAGTCTTACGGGAAGGAGGATGATTTTTGGAAGGAGGAAGGAGAATTATTGGAAGAGGGAAAGAGTATGGAGTGCGAGGTGATTATTTTTAGGGTGGGGAGTTTGTTTTGATAGGTTTTGGTGAACCCAGGCGGGGGCACCCGATTCTTAGGAGTTTTGGGCATGGGGCCGGGGGGATATCTTATGGTATCACAGGCCTAGGAAGCCCGGATAGGCTGCTCTAATTTGGCGAGGGAGAAACAGTTTAGAGTTGGTCAATGCATGAGGCAACAACAAAGCAACAGGCTAAACAACTAGGTCAACGGAGAAATCAACATTAGGAAGAGGTAATTAAATTTTATTATGTTAAGTTATTTCATGCTATAAATAGATTTGAATTCCAGCAGAATTTTTTTATGCTTGTAGGATGTGAATGAATGGTTTACGTGATATAGAAAGGAAATATATGTTAAATTGTATGTAATTTTTATTTTACTTAGCTCAGTCATCATATCACACTAAGGGTTGACATCAATCTATAATATCACTCTCAATGGTTGACATCAATGACAACCAACAATTCACATATAACTATCCATCAACCTAAGCCAATTGTTTGACAAATATCCCGTTTAGCACTAATGGCAGCACAACATTGATGGAAACCGTGATCATGATAAAATTCATGTTTATACTCCTCATCGATGTTTCTATCTCCCCTTTGACATCAATGGAAAAGGTATTATCCCTTGGGCTTCTCCCCCTTTCTACATGCCTTTGATTTTTCTTTTTGTTTATAATCCTCTGACTACTCTCTTCTCCTTCATATGAATAATATCCCCTTTGACAAATGATATCTCATGAAGTCATATTAGTCATTCATTCCTTATGACAATCGTACCATTAGAAACATTATATATACTCTATGTCAAGGATTTACCTTGGCATCAGTAATCTCTTCCCTTGTCCTTTTTTATGAGTGCTTCCTCTTGTACATCTAGGACATATAAGATGAGCATTCAAATGCATTCATTTTGGTCATTACTCCTAGTCTCTGTGAAGATATTTCAGGCTTTCTATGGAAGCGGTTTTGTAAATATGTATGCCGCCCATTATTTTTGTTCCCACTTATTCAACTATGATGTTCTTCTATGCAACTTTGTTCCCATAGAAAGTGATAGCAGGTGGGTGCCCTTCATCTTGGAGTCCATGAGATCTTTGAGATCTCTTGATGATGCTTATATTATCACAATGGGCTCATCATACTCCTTTGATATCTGTCAAAGAGTTTATTTCCAACCATAGAACCTATGTACAACATGTGCTATTGTAATATACTCTTCCTCAACTATAGATAGGGATATTGATGATTGTTTCTTGCTTAGCCAAGATACTAAACCATCACTCACCATGATGAGCGATGCTCACTTGAACTGCTTTATTGGTCATCGATAGAAACCTTAGCTGTCTGCATTTTGTGTAGGCAATAAGTGATATATCCTTTCTTTTTGATACCACAATCCAAACTCTTAATGTCTTTAGGATATCTGAAAATCCTCTTCCTTTCTAGTGCATTAGCAGTTCCTTTGGTGTTGCATGAGATACTGATGATGCTTATATTATCACAATGGAATGTCATACTCAACTTGTATATCTGTCGAAGTTTGTTTCAACCATAGAACCTATGTACAACATGTTGCTATTGTAATGTCTCTTCCTCAACTATAGATAAGGATATTGATGATTGTTTCTTGTATGAGATACTAAACACTCACCCAATGAAACTGATGCTCAGCACAGTGCTTTGTTCATCAATGCAACCTTCCCACTCTGCATTTGTGTAGGCAATAAGTGATATATCCTTTCCTTTTTGATACCACAATCCAAACTCTTAATATTCTTTGAGATATCTGAAAATCCTCTTCACTTTAACACTTTAGTACATGTGATTCCTTTGGTGTTGCTTGAAATGTGCCAAAGCTGTTCAGTTTCTGCATTACATCTGGTGGATGTTGTCACATATAGTAAAGATATTCCTGCATTACATCTGGTCTGGATGTTGTCACATATAGTAAGATGCCTATCATTGACCTGTATTTCCTCCAGTCTGTAGACTTTGAATCATCATATTTTCTCAACTTGCAACTGGTTTGCATAGGAGTGGTAACTGGTTTGCAATCTTCCATTTTGATCTTCTTTATCATTTCTATGATATACTTAGTTTGAGAAATAAACATTCCTTGGTTTCTTTGACATATCCGAAGACCCAAAAAGAAGGATAGTTCTCCAAGTAATGACATTTCAAATTCATTCTACATATCCTTTGCAAATTTCTGTCTCAACCTGTCATTAGTACTTCCAAAACAATATCACCAACACAAATTTCAATTAATAAAATATTACCTTGATTTACCTTGATGTAGAGGTTGTTGTCTGCGCTTCCTTTCCATAGTTCGTAGAGAGTTTTGTCATTGTTGTTTCTGAGAATTATTCTATTTTGAATGTGAACTGATGTATGCACTACATGTGTCTTGAAAATATCTGTCAATTTGGAATCCATTAGCATTGTTCGAGCCAGTTCCTGTGTAATTATCATCCATTATGATAATGTTCTTTTGTCTCTGAACCACTCTTTGAACCAATATATGAATCCATGCTCTCATCCACTATCATATATCTGTCCAAACCTGCTAAGTGTTCTTATGAATCCATTTGTCCATACTGTCCAAGACTCTACTTGCACAACTATCCATAATGTTGACCGATTTATCACTATACTATTGTTGGCACAAGGGAAGACCCAGGGTTCAACTCTAAGAGCACACCGACATGCCCTAAATATTGGCCCTTTCGGTAACACCTGTGAGGCAGATGTAGTCCCACCCGAAGAAGCTATGGGGGGGTTGCAGAACAGGGATGTCTGCAACCAAAGGGGATATCAAGTGGATCCAATACAAGAACAAAACAACATTTATATATCAATTATGAGGTTAGATCTACTCCACACAACTATCTATCAGATCTAACACAGTAATGTAATAACAATATATCAAATGGAAAAGAATAGAGCATCAATCACATAGAACACAAGATATACGTGGTTCACCCTCTCTCTAGGGCTACATCCATATAAATGTGGTTTATAATATATTAAGATGAAGCATACAGTTTTTGTCTGTGCTCTCAACTAGCAGATATTATTTTCTCTCCTCTTTGTCTCTCCCCTTCCTACGCACCTTGCTGCAGGACTAATCTTCGCACCCAACCGAAGATCTTACAGTACCAGAAGGCTCTTACACTTAACACTTCTCTCACACATAATAATAATCACTCATGCAAATGTCAAACTAGAACAAAACCTCTTCCCTCATATAGGTTATTATTTATAGATTACAATAGCTCACCGACATCCTTAGGCCGAGACCTAAGTGTCAAAACCCTAGGTGTCTAAAACTCTAGGTCAACTTGACCCACATTTTCAGGGCTTTGCCAGCCTGTCTTTCCTTCCTTATCGTGCGGTGCTCTAAAGAATATAATGGTGGGTTTTTTTGCTTGTTGATTTGTCCACGATCCTTCTTCCTTGCTGATCTATAATCCTCGATATTCTCATCCAATGACTTGCTTTCTCTTAATTTTCTCTATCTTTTCTTCTCTTTTTCTCACTTTGACCCAGTATCAGTCACTGTGTCTTCTGCACAGTTCACGTTTTTCCTTTTCTACCTTAATCTTCACTTACTTCCATACCCAAGGGCCAACAACTATCATGAATTCTTGATTAATCTATTAAATTGTACTTCTGCTAACCGACTTCTCTGAATCTGTCTTCTCAAACTCTACAATCTACTTGAAGGATGGTTCTTTGGTCCGTCACAGTTATCGCATAGAATCCCCCTGTCTAATATACATACTACTTGGGAGTCTCTAAGATGGATGGCTTAGAACATTTCCTACTCTGATGTGTATTCATCATCATCTTCATTGGTAGATTCATCATCATCTTCATTGGTAGATTCATTATATCTCTGATCTCTGACTTCTTTCTTTCTGTCTGTGGATTCAATTTTCACTACAATTCATGAAAGTACAATCTCTTGAACCTGTTCCTTATTTACATGTCCTTCTTTTCTTTCAGTTATTTTCCAAACCTTTCTGTATCTAACATCTTTCTTTTTCTCTATAGAATTTTTTTCATCTTGTTTTATTTCCAATCTTGTGATCTATGGTACCTGGTCTTTGTTCACCTCTTTTTCCTATTTTTTTATCCATACTTTCTTATATCTAATATTGGTGTTCTCTTTCATGGAAGTATCTATCATGCTTCTACAATCACTGGCTATGTGTCTATAGTTATGACATTTGTAACAATCAATGTTACGTGTGGCCACATAGGCACTTCTTGCTTGAACATTTCTTTTATAATCCTTGCAATCTACAACCTTATGTCCAAAATTAGTACAATAAAAACAATGACCATAAAAGAAATTTGCATACCTGGGAGTGAATGATATTCTTTTTGGTGTAGTCCTTCTGAATTTCTTCCTTGACTGATCATGATCATGATTGAAGCTTCTTTGTGGCTTGAACATAGATGGTCTTCTTGAAGATGTATCTTCAATAGTTTTCTTAGATTCTGGTTGACCATGATTCCTTCCTTTGAGTACTTCTGCATAACTCTTTCTATTTTCTTCATTCTTTTTTTCTATCAACCTAGAGTGCTTCTCTTCATTCTCTATAACTGATGTGGATGTTTCTGTCTCTTCAACGCTCTTTTTGAGATTGACGAGTTTACTTCTAAATGTGACAACTTCTTCTTCAAGATGAATTTTTAATGTGATTATTTCTTCTTCAAGTACTTTCTCTTCTTGACCAAACTCAGACTCAAGATGGTTTAGATTGTTAGTTCTTTCCTTAAGATGATCTGTCAATATATTCGCTCTCATTTCTGCTTCTTCCTTCTATGCTGCTATGTTGTCTTCCAAACACTTCTTTTGATATTCAAGATTTTTTTCGATCTTTCTGACTTCTTCTAGTTGAGTTCTGAAGTTCTCTATGACCTGTTGGGCTTCTTAAAAAATGTGAACACTTTCCTTGTGTTTCATCAATTATTTCTTGAGTGACTTGTTTTCTTCTCTTAGTTCATCTAAAACAATAATCAATTCTACCTCATAATTGTCTTCTTTTTCAATTTGTTTTTTTGTCTCATTTCCTTCATGGCATTTTGTTTCAATATTTACACGTTTTTCACAATTAAATCAAAGCAACATACCTCTGGTGATTATGTATTCTTCATCTTCTGAATATGTTTGACATTGTGAACATAATTCTTCTTGATTTGTATCTACATCTTCTTTGACATTTTTTGAATCTACGATGGGTGAAGAATATATGTCATGTAACTTATCCCAAAGTTCTTTTGCTGATGAACATTTACCAACCTTTTCTCTTACCAGATTAGGTAATCCTTCCCAGATGAAATCCATTGCTATTTTTTTATTCTTCTTCAATTCCTTCTTGGATGCAGTCTTTTCCCCTTTTGAACTATCATATCCTGTAACAACTGATAGCCAAATATAATGTCCTTGTTTCTGTAAAAATACTTTCGTCCTTATGCTCCACATCTCATACTTAAAACCATTCTGACCATTAAACATTGGTACTCCATTCTCAGAATAATCCATGATCTCCTTCCAGTGCTTAAATGGTTTCCTGAAGGAACTGGCTCTGATACCAATTGTTGGATTACTGAGAGGGGGGGTGAATTAGTAATAGAACAATCTAATAATTTTTAGCCATATAATGCAAGTGTTATATCAATGTAGCATTATCATCCAATATTTGCAGAGTAAATAAACAATGAACAAATGAACAATCATACACATACACAATACACTAGTGTTTTTACGTGGAAACCCAAAGCCGGAGAAAACCAAAAAATGTTTTTTTCTTATGTTTTGAAGAATTACATTCATTGGAAGCACTAACTTCCTTTGTTTTCCAGCTTCAACTGAAAGGAGGCTCCAACCCCCTAGTTTCTCAGGCTACAAACTGAGGGAAGCTCCAACTCCCCAATTCTATGGCTACAACCAGAAGGAGGCTACAACCCCCTATGATCTCCGGCCACAACTGGAAGGTGTCTAAAACCACTTTTCCTTGCCCTGTCCAACTTCCCTGACGTATAATTAGAATTATGGAACCATTGTCACACTATCACTATGAGATATAATGTTGTAAACCTATACCGATCAACCTGCACCAAACAACCTGTACCAATAACTTGAACCATGCATCAACCTGTACCATAAATAAGTGCATCAACCATGCACCAACCTATACCTCAACCTATACCATGAACAAGTGCATCAACCATGCACCAAACCTATACAAATAACATGTCACAAAAAATAGTCCAAACAACCTATCACAACAACTTGTCTCATCAATCTTATCAAACAAATCATATCTACTCACCAATATTAATCACTAAGAAAACTCTCAAAGATGTGCATCAACCAAGCATAACACAAAAACTCATAATCATCACCAATATCAATATGTGCTTCTAGTAATATACCAATACATGTATGCTACATCATCCATAAACCATGTGTCAACAATACTACTAACAAGTGCCTCCAACCATGTACGAAGTATGCACCAATCATGTATCAACTACTCATCAACTATGACTCATAAATATGTACCAACATCATCAACTATACACCTCATGTATGTGCCAACTCATCAACTACTTGTCTCAACCATGTACCTAACATGTACCTCAACCAAAAGACCTCATAAATTTCATCATCCAAATCTTATTTATAACTCTGTAATAGACTTGATGTATATGATCACATACATGCAAGCCTTCCTTAACTTTCACAACAAGAGACTAGAATTTTAATCAAACTTTTCTTTAGTCTCACATGACTAGTTTGGGATTAGTCAACAACCCTAACTTGAAATAATTATAACTATGTAACTGTAATGAATAAAGATATAAAAATAGTACACAATGTTCTTCAGTTTGTTTTATGTAATTCCTCCATGTGTCACTACTTGGAACCTCTCAGAAAAGGAGTTATAGCAAAAATGGCATACCTTGTTGAATTCTGGCTTATTCTAGAGAGCGAACTTGTAGAGCGTGCCCTGCACGGAATATTTTTTGTATGGATATGAAAATTTTACACAGAATACTACAGACTGTACTCTAAGTAATTTTTTTTGTATTACTTAAATTGTATCATTTATGAATAAGTTATGACGTTTTTACCCGAAACACCTGTTTTAGACTAGTTTCGGGACTATCCACAAACACTATTTTCCACAGAGTGTAACTCTAAAAAATACAATGAACCACAAGATGAATTTCGTACCACATCTACTTGGATATGTTTTCTCAATGGCCTATCAAATTTACGGTCTGAATCATTCTATTAAAAAATTTATTGTGAAAATGGTGAGATGACTTATAAATAACATACCTTAGAAAGCATCATCAAAATAATTAATCCTCCCTTAAAAAATTTATACCTTAGAAAGCATCATCAAAATAATTAATCCTCCCTTGAATTTTGGCCTTTTTTACTTCACCTTCTCTCTGAAATTTGACTTAGATATCCTTTGGTTACCTCATTCACATGTAGATATTCAATATTCTCAAGTGTGATACAAAATGAGAGAGCCTTGCCTCTTATTTATACTTTCAAGTAGCTTCCTCAAGGGGTTACCTTTTAACCATCTTAACCCACTTTCCTTATTTTAGGGGAAATAATCTAAAAGGATATTTCTGTATGTCTGGGGTACATTTCAGTTAAGATACATTATAGTTTAGGGGGAATCCTTTATTGGTTGGTTTCACTAATTCAGATTGGGCCAACGACCTTGATGAACACAATTCTACTATAGGTTATGTTTTCATCCTTGGTTCAAGACCTGCCAATTTGGCTTGTAAGAAACAATAGGCTATTGCTCTTTATTCAATAGAAGGAGAGTACCAAGCATTAGTTAATGCAAGTCAAGAAACCTTGTGGCTTCGAAAAATATTTTCATAGTTTGGAATCCAACAACATCCGACCAACCTTTAGTGTGACAATCAGAGTGCCATCAAGATAACTAAATATCTATTTCAACATTAGGGCAACTAACACATTTAGATTCACGTTCACTTCATAAAAAAACACAAGCATGATCGAGTTATTGAAGTGTTATTTTTCCCTACAGAAGATCAAGTTGCAAACATTTTCACAAAGTCTCTTACAGAAGCAATTTTTTCCAAACTTCGATCTATATTAGGAGTTCAAGAAGTTGTCATTAAGGGGGGATAGGCTCTAATTCTTCCTTCCTTCTCCTATTGTGTCGCCTTTGTAAATCCTTCAATCCTATCCAAAGTTGCTCTTAAGGGGGGAAGTTAAGATATTTAGACACTTATGAGTTAGTTAATATCAACTTGGTATAAAAGTGTCATTAGGTAAAAGTGTGTTTCTTTAGTATGAATTAGTATAAATTTTTAGTTAGGTAATCCGATGGTCACAATATGTTCCTGACATAAAGTGATTCGACAAATCATATTCTCCTCAATCTTAACAACTACATTGATTTGTAGCTTAACAACTGATTGGTTCATGATCTCTATTTAAGGAGCATGGAGAGTCATTTGTTGATGATCGATTGTGAGAAACTCACTTATAAATCTCTCTATAATATTTTTGTTTTGCATTAATAAATTTCTCCAAGTGGCCACATTGGCTGGGGTTGTGGATGTTTCCTTGTAGGTTTTTTACCACATCAAAACATCAATGTGTTGATATTTGATATGGTTATGTGAGTGGTTACTGAACACATTTGTCCTTTATTGGAATACCTCTGTTTTTGAACATGAAGGAAGGATTTATCCTTGTCCCTTCAATTTGTAGGTGGTGTATGGGAACTATGATGTTGAGGCATGTGTTTTGGAGGGGAAGGATGAGGGAGGATATCTTAACCTGCCTTCTCAATTCTTTGATAAAGTTTCCATTTACTCCACACCTTGAAAACATCATAGTTTTGTATGGGAAAAGGATGAATATTAGCGCAATCCCTTCTACAAAGGATTCACTAAGAAGGTATGTCTCTGGTTTCCATGGCTTGTGTTTCATCATTATTCTTCTAGCTACACTAGTCAATGCCGACACCTCCCCTAGTTTAGTTTGTAGCAACATTGTTTTGGAATTTTCGAGCAACTCTAATAGCACCATTTCCTTATTTGATCGAGACCCTACATATGAGAAAGGTAGGGTGAGGGATGGGTTCATAGTGATAGGGGTTTCAATGAAGTAAACACCCAAAGGTGACAAGCTCTATAGTGAATATAGGGAAATTGCAATTCTGTCTACTAGAGGAGGACAACATTATTTAACTCAAGATGAAGAACTTGAACCTGCCATAAGCTATGAAAGTAGTGAGAGAGGGATTCAAGGCACACTCCAGTTGTTTTTTCATGGTCTTAGAAGGGAACACACTTAGTTTGCAATAATGAATCACTATCTTAAGGTAGGTAAATCAATAATGGGGAATAGAAAAACTTCAAGGCTTGTCTAACAAGGTAGGCCATGGTCATGCAAGAACCCCAACAAGGGTAATTCCTCGAAAAAACCAACCAAAGCTTAAATGGAGGTCAATGAAGCTATCTTGAGATATCATAGGAGGTTCCCACCCAATATTAAAGTGAAGGTAGAATGGATGGAGCAGAGGGAAAGAGAGAGGAGAGGAAACACCTCTTATGAGGACATTGATGTTTCTCTCATCGATTAGATTCTTGATATGGCCTTCTATTGAAGCCTAGATACAAAGTATTTCAAACAAATTGACCTTTATTGGCACACCAAATCAATCATTACTCAGATAATTGATGGACATAGTACTCAACATAAAGTCGTTCTTAATAAACATTACCACTTGAACCACAAATATGAGACTTTGGTCAAATATCTTATGGACATGGAAGCAATGGGACATGAGAATAATCAAGAAGACCATACCTCAATGATAAAGACCCCTACTAACACCAAAATTATATATGTGAATTCAAATTCTAAAACTAGAGAATATGTGTCATATAGTATAATCTCAACTCTTTATTTTCCTTTTCCTTTATGATAGATATCAAAATAAGTATATTTTCTGTTAAAATCAATATCATAAAAAAATATAACTACTATCATGTTTTAATATCATAAAAAAACATAACTACTATCATGTCATGTTTTAATATCATAAAAAACATAACTACTATCATGTTATGTTAGCTAGTTTGTTGGGATTTGCTCCACCAAATTCTTATGTATACTCTAATTATAAACTTAAAACAACATAGAAAATCTTTGAAGATATATATTCTCTTTTCTAGACTTATGCCAAACATACTTAAGAATAACATGTCTATTTTTTTACTCACTATAAACAAGGGTTACCTTATAACAAGCTATGGTAAATGATTGTTTCTCTTATAACAAGCTACGATATGTATCTTTTATTATATATTATTAATAAAATAATTCTGATAAGTTAGAAAAAATAAATATCTATAAAATAAAAAGTTGAAATTTATATTTCCTAATACTCTTCATCAATGCATCAACCATTATTCACACAAAAAGTTGCATAAACAAAATGAAATCATATTTCACAAAAATTGGATAAACAAAATGATATCATATTTCAATGTGTTATGATCCTTGCATGAAAGTCGATATTCTTTATCATCACCTCGCAATTCTAGTTGTTAAGATACTTGTAGACATTTGTTTGAGTTATCCTTATATCGTGAATTAACTTTCTAGAATATAAAATACACCATCTTCTTTGTATTTCATTTATTGAATATTAGTTACACTTGTTGATAAGATGATGTTTTTAGTAGCCATCACAATATAAATATAAATTATAATTTTTATTTTTTTAGAAAGTAAACATCATTATAATTTATATATTTTTACATCATCCAAATATAGTCAAAATTGAATTGTTAATTATGAAAACATTGATAAGCACGTCTCTAATGGTGGATGTGGATGTCATGCCTTTTTGTTTGGTGGCAAGTGCAAGCTCTCCTTAAAAGTTGTCACATGTTTGAGAGACGAACAAGGTACTTTGCCCTTTCTAACTTGTGATGTGTACAAGTAATTGCAAGGTTCAATTCCTTTATATCTTTAATTTAGTTCGCATTTTGGTTGTTTTCTTCTTGATAGTCTAACCTTGTATTTTATTTTGTTTAGCTATGATGTTTCTTAGTAGTAAGATTGCTTTCATGCTTTCATGATCTCGTTGTTATTTTATTATGGGCAGCTATAATTTTCACACTTTATAACTTGTTTACTACATGGCCTCGTCATTGATGGCTAACATGTCATGCTCTTGTTACTAGTAGATATCTTCAATCCAAAGTCATTGTCTTTCCAACTGAAAACCTAGTCGTATGTATATAAGGTTATGCTCTTTATAGTTAGTTATTGATTTCTTTTGTTGTTCTTTCATGCTTTTCAAAGTTAGTTATTATCCTATATTAATTCTTTAATTAGTTTAATATTTGTTTTCATGCTTTAAGTAACTAGATTGTACTTCTTTCATTTTCCTTGACATTCTTTGCTTACTATGAACCAATACATGTTCATTGTGTTTTATGTTGTATGGCTTGCTTATTATCATGTGCCAAAGTGAGACTTTATGGTTTTTTACCCCCTTATGCTAGGGGTAACCAAGGAGATGATGTATTGAGGTCCGTAGATTGAAGACATGGAGTGGCAAGACCCAAATGAGTAGACATAGGCCCTCCTCTTGCCACACACCACCATTCATCGAAGACAACAACGCCCACCACACCCGCATGGCCCATAAAAGACACAAAGTCTTTCTTAATGAGGTAACAAGTCTAGTGTCGTGGTAAGTGTCATTTTAATAATTGAAACATTCGAACATGTTACAAAGAGTCCTTTCTTGATTATGAAAATGTTTGCTTGGAAATTATACCTTTTTCCTCATTTCACCTTGGTGGTTGACATGGTTTCCTAGTAAGTGGGTCACCCTCCGGAAAAGGGTTGCTACTAGGGGGTAGCCTTGAAGGGTCATTGTACCATTCTCGCACATACTTTCCACTTTCCATAGTTATTCCCTTTTGTTTCGTCATCTTTTGGGTTTTTCGGGCTTATTGACCCCAAGAAGGGCTCGTACCAAATATCATGGGAAGAAGTGTTACACCTCAAAGTTACTCACTCCAATGATGACCCATTGTCGTCATCATCATT
>SNQJ01S0062736.1:58948-71148 GCA_010110895.2 Picea sitchensis
TTCAAGTCTTCTTTCTTTTGCACAATCTGTCACTAACACAACCTTAGGCCATCTGCCCTCTTCCATTTGCTCAATTTTTTTCAGATACCTTATGACTCGCACCATAGCAATTGCTTCAATAGGGGCAATAGAAAGTTGCTTGCTGTAGAATTCCGTCGGTGGAGAAAAGTCGTGACCTGTAACAAGCAATCAGGTATCTTCACTCAATTGGAAGATTAACCTAAGTTCTATTTACTATAAGTTAACCACCGTGGAAAAAATAAAAATCGTGAATATCGGCTCATTTCCCTCGGAACATCGCGACTTTTGAAAAGTAGAAGGGTTAAACAATTAATAAATTAACATATATTTTCAAAGAGAAGAAAAAAAGGCCGAGCTACTTATTCAATATCTTGAGAAAAATTTGAAGGTGTACGGGGCACTTTATAATTTAAGGAACAGAAATATTGGATATCATTACAAAAGTATATACAAGGAGTATTTAAAGGTTCCAAGGTTTTAACATCATTATTCATTGGAAGGAAGGTATATAATATTTAATTATTTTTTTTTTTTTTTAAGTACAAAAGTTTTCAGAAAGTGATAATATTTAATTATTATTATTTTTTTTTAAAGTACAAAAGTTTTCAAGGAAGTAATAAAGTGTAGTAGCTAAGGGGAAAAGAAAGAGATCCATAAGTTCTAATTCAAAATATTAAAAAGGGCCAATTTGAAGGTAAAAAAGAAAAAGAAGGGTGATTATAATTTTTTTATATAAGCTTCATAATAAAGGAAGAAATTATTTATCTCAAGGTATCATTTAACGTAAATTTTCAACAAACACAAACGGAGTCCAATAATGAGGGAAAAGGAAGATTCCCTAAAACTTTAAAATATTTTGTTTCATTGCTACTTAGAGTCAAAGGGACTCTTGGAGGGAAAGATATCACTATTTCTATTGCACCCATCGAACGTAATAATTATATCAGTACAAAATTCGCTAACCAATTAGTGATTCCTGAATCAAATATAACTGAAAATATAGGTCCATTGGACGAAAAACAATATGACATAAGCAATTTACAATTGAACATTAGAGATTATACTTTTGTATCACCATTCACTATTGGATCTTTATGGAGCGATGATGGTGACATACTTCTGGGTTCACCCTGGATAGAAACATTAGGGTCTTTCATCTTAAACATGAAGAAGAAGTTTTTGACTTTTCCTACAAAAAGAAGAAGATAACGTTACATGATGTTAAATTGGATTCGGATCCAGTAACATCAGAAGTTCTTAAAGATATCTCAAAGCTTATCCTTCAATATAATCAGAAGATAGTACAAAAGGTGCAAAAAGAACTTGACAATGTTATTGCAGATAAAAACGAAGAAATTTCTTGTTTAAAAACCACAGTCAAAAACTACTTACACAGATCAAGAAGTCAAAGGATACAAAATAGTGCATTTAGAAGTTGGAACAAGAAAATCAAGATATCGGGAAGAAATTATCAGAAAAAGAGGAAGAAAATTCACACTTAAAGAACCTTAATCAAAGATTGTTAGAACAAATCAAAGGACTAAAAGAGAAGGCAGAGATTCAAGACACGAAAAAAGTTGAACAATTAGAAAATGAAGAACTTCCATACTTCAAGAATCGTAATCAAAACCTACTTACGCAAATCAAGAAGCTTAAAAATGATAAGAAGTCACTAGAAAATAAGTTAGAACAAATCCAAAAGGAAGCATCAAAGTCTTCAGGTGAAAAAATCCAAGTTGAGAAGGGAACAAATACAGATCCAATTAATATCACAACTCAAGAAGACTCCAACCTAGTTGAAGTATAGACTTACTCAGATGTTGGAGTACAAACGATGGGAATTTGAAGTATACTTACTAATAAAAATTCAACGATCGACAAGGAAACACCAAGTCATGAAGAAGAAATGATATCAAAAGTAAACCAAGAAAATGCTACAAGTACAGTAAGAGAAAGTTATGTTACAAAGATGCCTTATCGGCATCCTAATCACAAGACCAAGTACCTTAACCAATCAGTATATCAACATCGCTTAGAACGAACACAATTGACATATTGTCCCAAGAATATTGATGCTAGTACAATTGAATATCATAAATACAATTCGTCTTGGCAATCCGATAAATGCAATGTTCCACAAAAGATCGAATTAGGATGGTTAGATCCTTTTACAGTTTGACAATTATGTTGAACACTTAGAATTTCGTATCGTCTTGTATCATCAACCATATCAGCATCAAGAACCAAGAACCAAGCAAAGACATTATAGGCTAGAGAAAAGACATAAGGCCTTTCCATAAATATGCTTTGAGGACAAAACATTTATGCTTTGAGGACAAAGCATTTCAAAAGGGGAAGGCAATGTAACAAACACAAATATATAAAAATAGGTATAAAGAAATAATAATAAAATAACAATAATTAATAATCAAATAATGAAAAGACATCATAATGGAAAGACATGTATTATCTAAAGAGCATGTCCCTTAGTGAAAGGGCACCCCTATGTGGGTATATATATGGCCCTCGCCCTTATTGTATTCATATTTATGTCTATTTCATTTTTGTATTTGTAACTTTTTTGGATATATATATATATATATATATATATATATATATATGTATAAATAAATAATAATTAAATAAAAATAATTAATAATTAAATATTGAAAAGACATCATAATGGAAAGACATGTATTATCTAAAGGTCATGTCCCTTAGCGATCGCTAAGGGCACCCTTGTGTGGGTATATATATGGCCCTCACCCTCATTGTATTCATATTTATGTNAAATAATAATTAATAATTAAATATTGAAAAGACATCATAATGGAAAGACATGTATTATCTAAAGGTCATGTCCCTTAGCGATCGCTAAGGGCACCCTTGTGTGGGTATATATATGGCCCTCACCCTCATTGTATTCATATTTATGTCTATTTCATTTTTGTATTTGTAACTTTTTTGAATATATATATATATATATATATATATAACGTGTCCTATTTCTAGGGTCGACGTGTCTCGTGTCGTACACTCATATTTTTGTGTCCTTTGTGTCTCGTGTCCTCATGTCATGTGACTTAGATTGACAATTATAACTAATGAACACAATCTCACATGTAAAAGATGCATGCACTTGTCCAAAAATAGCAATACTGAAAAATGTTATGCATGTAGCCAAATTGAAAATCCAACTGAATTGATGCATGTGCTCCACAGAAATATGTCTCAAACCGATGTATCATAAAAATCTCCAAGTAATCATCACTACTACCCATTGATGGATGTAAGTGCTGATCTCAAAGTTGGCACTAGGATTCCAAAAGATGCAATCTTGGGTGCTAATAGTTGCTCCACTGGGCACAGCAGTCCCTTGCGAGATGTTGAGAACCTCTGAAATCTCCAAATGCAGGCAAAGAAGATCTTCATATAGTTTTACTTGCCAAGAAAACCCTAATCGAGATAAGATCAAGACTCTTAAAATTTGCCTCAAATTCTTGGAATTTGGTGGGAGACGAAAGCTGGAGTATGACCAAAAAACACAAAGTCTCATTACTGCATACCTACCCAACATGAAATCGACTAAAAATACTGTTAGAATTCAAACTTTGATCTTGTCTCAATTCAGACCTAAGGATGTGAATGTTTGATTCCGATTCAAATTTATGGACAATCGAGAATTGTAGAAAGTTCCTGCAAAACGACAATAATTGTTTTTAATGCAACTCAGAAATTTCACCTCTTTCCTAGAGGTTTCCCGGATCTAACCTTGTGAATTTTCAGCCTTAGGGCTGTTATCAAATATCAACAAAGCAGCAGCAACAGTGAGCAATATTTAAACTCTTGACCACCCTAATCCACTAGGCAATACAAGAGATAAGATACCAATGTGTTCCAATAAGTTTCATCCCACCAGGGCAATCCTATCATGCATATAACAGATCTGAAAACACTTATGACAGTTGTAAATACTAAATATAGCTGTAAATATTTCCTTATCTTCTTAAATTATAATGTTAAATCACTTAACACATTCATCCTTAACTTATGTCAAATCAGCAAGACTTATAGAGTTGGAAATTATAAACCATGAAGAATATAGATGCTGAAAATCAAATCTGCAATAAGACAATTACTGGGCTGCTGGAAACTTCATTAATATGCATCAAGATGAAGTTCATGTACATACCATAGCCTTATCACCAAGTTATTACAATCCTCTATCTTTCCAAAATCCTAGCCAGGGAAAACCAAGAAAACCCTAGCTCACACCAAGGAGATCCAAGAAGCATGCATCACATAGGCATGTCCTCCAAGGCAAGATGTCTCCTCTTCTTCTTCACTTCAACAAGAAGAACCTAGGGTTTCATCTCAAAACCCTCGTCTCCAAATCTTCAAGGGATGAAACCCTAGCCCTATTCTTCAATATACTCCAACAAGCTCAAGAAACCATAGTGACTCCAAGAGAGAGAGAGAGATTAAGTACATAAGAAGATCCAAGAGAAAGGGAGAAATGGTATGCTCCTCTTGATCACATCTCTAACACAAGAATGAACAAGAATGAGTAATGATCTCCTCTAGGCCAACAATACATATACAGGTCAATGCTCTTACAAGATGTTACCCCCTCTCACCTAGGGGTAACTAGAGGAGATCATTCTTCATGATCCACATTGTAGACAGTGGTCCCAGAGATTATGACTAGCATTCTCCATAGACAACAACCCCTTAGATGCCTCTCCCTCGTCATTGCTCAACTCATTCACTTGACCAACATGCTCACCTGATGATGGTGGTCTAGCACACATGAGGTACATTAACCATTGTTTCATACAAAGAGTTTGCATTTAATGTGTTGGGAATTTAGGTAAAGATCATGGGTTGAAGTCAGATAATGAATCATGATGCCTAGAAGTTATGTTTTCYTCCTTGTTTCACCTTCGTGGCCATCATATGTAGTCTAGTCAAGTGTTGTCACTCTTGKGGAAAAGGGGTACTACTGGGAGGCCTTGATAGGGGTAATGTATCYGTACCTTTTCATACTTAACACTTTCCATGTGTTTTCCTTCGTTGTCCTATCTTTTGGGAATGGTTGTTACATGTATCCCAAAAAGGCCCATACTTCATTCTCCTATGAGAAGAAGGGGCTTGAATGCCCAAGGTTGATGTAGTTGTAAGAAAGAATGGAAAGAACATGTTATAAATTAAAAATGCAAAAGAATAATAAAGGGATATGAATGATAGATTAAAATCCAAGTTAGCTTGAGCTCTATCCCCTCGCTATGAGGCCATCACCCCAAGTCCTAATGTATTGAATGCATATCTAAAGAAAGGACTTGATTGAATTATCCCGATGTAATAAATGCATAAACTTGAAAAGGGGCTTGCAAAGCAAAACAATGAATATCAAAAGGCAAGATAGAGGTGGAAAGAAATAGTGCCGAGGAAAGGTTAACTCAATGCATTAAGCGCCTCCCTCTACAAAGGTGCTCATGGAGATGAACATCACATGTGGTCTTTCATGTCAATGACACCATGACCATGAAGTAAACCCCATGTCATACCACTCACTCACACTTACACTTTGATGTGTTTCTCGGTAAATACTCCTCTACTTGGGTACTGGCACACTTAATAGGGTTATATGATGGCCCTCCCATACTTAAACTTCGCAACTTGCATAAATTCATAAGATAGTGTGAAGTTTGAAGAAGATACCTGATGTGAATTGCTTACGTGGCTTCTACATTATTTTGTGAGTAACTTTTTATGATTCTAATGACTCTTGTATCCATGATGATTGGTTTCACTTGACTCTCTGAGTGCATGCTTGATGATGATGCACCTTTTGACATGGTCCTTTGGATGATGTTCATGATGCTTCTCCCACACTTTATGAGGGCGTTGCACACTCTATGGAGGTCGTTGCAGCCTTGATGATGAGCGTTGGACCGTGTGATGACTTGGCACATGTCTTGACACACTCCATCATACTTTGGATGTTCTTACAATGGGTGTCACTTTCTAAATATAGCAACATCTAAAAACAAAACGTGCTAAAAACAAAAAATACCAAAAATAAATAAGCATGCATCGAAGGTTGCATGAAATCATGGTACTGTCCCAACATCCCACATGGCACTGAGAATTTGACATTGCATGCAACTGGAAATGACATGCAACCATGTAAACAAGCCCACTCACTGCTAAAAATAGCATCATTAGACCTGTATGTGACCAAGGAACTAGGATATGGCATCAAATCCAACATGCAAGTGTCGTGGGCTCCACTCTCTAAAAATAATAGTATTGTGAAATTACATGCATGTCACATGAAAGTAGATAAGAAGCTTAGCATGCAACTCAAAGTCTCAAAACCAATCCTACATGCATTGAATGTCATAATTGAAGCATAAAACCTCACAGACAAAGGATACATGCACCTATTCAAAAATAAAAATACTAAATAATGGCATGCATTTATCCAAAGTGAAACTCCAAGTGAAGCTAATGATGAAATGATGAACTTGCTCCACATAAATATGTCTCAAACTGATGTATCACGACAGTCTCCAAGTAATCATCACTGTTGCAATTGATGGATTGAAGTGTTGATGTCAAGGTTGTCACTAGGATTACAAAAGGTGCAATCCTAGGTGCTAATAAATTATAATGTCTCTATGGGACACTCTCCTTTTTTTATTTGTTTTGACATTCATTGTTTTTCTCCTTATTAGACTCTAGTTGCTTTCTTAGCTCCAGCCACATCCCACCTGCAGAAGGAGCAAGATAAAACTTCTTAAGCAATGCTTCAAAAATCAACAACTTCAGAAGCTCAAGTCCATTCAGGATGGTCATTACACCATCATACAATAGACGGGTTCTAATGCCTTCAAGTTGGACCTGCCACCTTAGATTGGCATCCATGTTGTGGTGAATGTCAGCTCAAGTCCATTCAGGATGGTCATTACACCATCATACAATAGACGGGTTTTAATGCCTTCAAGTTGGACCTGCCACCTTAGATTGGCATCCATGTTGTGGTGAATGTCAGCTAGTTGAAGTTGTATGAATCACTTGACTTAGAGGAATTTGTTCCAGTCCCACATTTGGAAGTCACAATCTAGATTTTCAGCCTCCCTTTCCTAAATATACCCTTATTGATCTCCGCACCATATACTCTAGGCACCATCAAATCACCACCTAAATGGTGGGCCACAAAGGCACATTGCCCACTGAAATCAAGTCATTGTCCCAATCAACATTTGAGCAGAACTTTCCCCATCTTCAACAGAAACCAGGGATGATTTCCTCTCAGCTGGGAGGAATTGATGAGACTTAGTCTATTAAACATGTCTATTTTGTATTTATCTTTATCTCTTTTAGTTGACTTAGTCTAAATTGATAACTCACCCACTTTATTGTACTCTCTATATAAAAATACAAATGAGTGTACATTATGTGCATCATTGATCACTCACCCACTTTATTGTATTTAATTGGAGATTTGGTCAACTTAGTTCACTCTCCCCACAATTTTTGCTATATATAGTAAATATAAATGAGTGTACATCATGTGTATCATTTGGACAATCTCCTCTCATACTTACATCCTTGCTCTCTTGTGCCTTCTTGTGTGAGTATCTTCTTACATCGTTGGTATCGTGATCATATCATAGGTGCTATGAATGTAAACCACGTTTTCAATCTTCTTAGATCCCAACCAGTTTCTCGTCATTGAATGAATAAAACTGTAAGTATTTCATAGGTTGAGGAATTCGGTACTTGTGAGAGTAACCGTAAATCAAATGTTAGTAGCTCTTGCAAGTTGCGCATGCCCACCATGAAATTTGCCCTGTTGTTTATCATATAAATCCTTAAGTGTGCCAAACTCACATTGCCCACGTGAAATTTGGGAAAATTGAGTTTGATTGGGGATGCTTCTCATGAATCTACATCGTAAATATTCTACTGCTGCCATGAATCTCTTCTTGACTTGAAGGAGGCCTCTTCTTTGTTTTCTCAATATCATACCATTTTGGAGTCAAGGGTTATAATAGCGGTTACAAGGGTTGAACCCTGTAGTTACAAGTGTCTATGGAAAATTTAAAGGATCCATATGTATCATAAAGTGGAGAGAGCTTGGAAAATCTTACTAATTCTTGAAGTGCCAACCATAAAATGTTTGGGAACACAAATTTCTAAGGTCTTTATATAGTTTCTATAAAAGCTTGGTGATTTTTAGAGTAAAATACTTTTATCCTATTGAATTTGGGGGAATCATATTAAAAAAATTGGAAATTGGCAAAACAAATTGGAAAAGGAAATGGAAAATTAGCCCATGGGTAAAATTTATCCTCTAAAATATTCTCTGCAGGTGTCTGTACTTGTAACCATGCAAACTAACTTTGTAACAACCTATTACAAGGTCACCCCATGTGGTTACAACCTACAAGCAAGTATGCTTATTACTATGTGGTTTGATCCCCATAACTACTGTTATGGGGGTCACTGTGTATAGTAACAAGAATAACTGCCTAAACTTTATGAAGTCAACACCCCTATGACAAATTGGGGGTGTCCTGGTCACAGGGGACACACTCCAAATTCTGTGGGGTGAATATGAGGTGAGAGGTTGGGGTATGTCATCCGACTCCAGGTGTGGGATAGAAGCACGACTTAGTCATGCGCTGGTGTTGATGCATGAACCTAGTTAGGGTTGTGTGCACCCCAGGAGTAGGTGCATCCACCATGGCTAAACAACAATTAATAAATATTTCATTTTGTTTAATGCAATCTTCTTTTCCCACCGTTTCACATTCCATGAACATTTAGTAGTTTTCTTATCTGATTATTTCAAAGGTTACTTCAAATAGAATTCTCCTTGTTGGTCAATCCATACGTATTGTGTTAAGCCAATTTTACGTAGTCCTTATCTACAGCTTCATTGGCATTATTCTCAGATGATTTGGTTTGTGCATAAACAGTCCATCTGCATCTTTAATCTCTCTCTTTTTCTAGCTTCCCAGTTGTTGG
This sequence comes from Picea sitchensis, assembly GCA_010110895.2. NCBI lineage: Eukaryota > Viridiplantae > Streptophyta > Pinopsida > Pinales > Pinaceae > Picea > Picea sitchensis. Next base: position 68,009 of record SNQJ01S0062736.1, read on the forward strand.
AAGTCCAGCTCTTCCAAATTATTAGTCGATCATGTGACCCATAGGTATTTTCCCTCTTTTAAGATTTTGGTATATGCTATGTTGTCAAAACATTTCCTGGGCAATAATTACTGTCTCTTTTAGTCATATAAGGAGTTGATCATGTGAACCTGAAAACAAGCTTTTAAAATGAAAAATCAGTTCTTGTTCATTTGGATCTCATGCCACTATCTTCAATTAAATTTCTAAGGTAAAGTGAAGGGTAATTTTAATATATGATTTCAAATCCATAGGAGAAATATTGATTTAGTAGGAATCTGAATCTGAATACTCTATATACTTTAAGGACTTTCCACTTTCTTGAAACTCACTGTAATTTAAAGCTGATATAAGCCTGTCCAAAGCATGAAGAGAGAGCTCATACTCTTTTGATCTTCTACTGTTTAAAGGCAAGGAGGGTGCACAAAGCAAATGTTACTGATGGGAAGTCCTGGCCTCGTATTTTCTTGCGGGCAGATCCCATCATGTCTGACTATCTGACATCTGGAAAGAAATCGCGGATAGCACTGCTAAGTAGTTCACTGAAAGTAATGATTGTTCTAAAGGTAAACAGTGATCATTTTTTATGTTGTTTTTCTGTTTGGACTATGTTATTTTTTTTCATTGAAGCGATGCATGACTATACATTATACAAAACTGATAGAAAATTATTATTCTTTGATGATTCTTCCAAGATAAGGAGTCTAATGATTCTTTTTCTGCAGGCTACAAGAGAGTACGAACGAGGTCAGTTTGAGGTGAGTGATTTTGCCAAGAAGAATACAAGGGATAAGAAGGTCCAACCAGGAATAGTTGGAACAAATAGAAAGAAAATCGGTTCAAGAACGTTGGGGAAAAAATTAAGAATATTGCCATTCAAACCGAAACCGCATGTTAATGATTAATAGCTAATTTGTTCTATCTTTCTCATTGGAAGTTTATTGACACAACAGAAAATTATTGTGCGGGTAAAAACAGTGAGAGTAAACAATGCGAATATATTGACAAGAACTTTCAGATTTCAAGCTGCATCTCTCTACTAAAAAGTTTAAAAAGTTGTCCTATCCCAATTTGAGCAACATTCTAGTACTTTTTCTAAGAAAATTGCAACGTATATTACTTTAAATATGCATTAGAGTTTCGACAGATAGGCATAAGAGTTATATGAAGGTTCTCTTCCTATGAATGCTAGGAAGGCCAACATATGAGTCTACAATCCAAGGGGCAAGGAGTCTTTATCCTTCCAAAATATATCAACTCTAGCTTTGGCATGAATTGCCAGATTTTTTTTGAACTCTCTCATGTTTCCTAGTAATTGGGAATTGTAATACCCTGCCCTTTTTGGACTTGACATTTTGGGTCAAACCACCAATTGAACAGGCTTGATTGAGACTTTAATATATATGTATTTATGATTTTTCATTTTTCATTTTTGACGTTTAACTTTTAGTCAAATGTATGATGGCATGCTTATGTTATATATGAAATTGTATGTCATGTTAGAATATGAACTTTGAAGATGTAAATTTAGTTGTATGGAAGTATTTCCCGACAGACTGGAGGTCCAGAGCTTGAATTGGTAATACATTAAAATGCTTCTTTACTTTTAAAATGCAAGATATACCTTTGTAATGGTACTTGATGTGCTTCTAATTTAGTGTGCAGATTCATCGAGTTACCTGGGCTAATAGTGGCCAAACGGATGCACCACACACCTTGAGAAATAATATGTGATACCCGAGCAAGTGGGTACCAACTAGGGAACACCTAGGTGACGCTAGGAAAGAATATGTCGTTCATCATTTTGTTGATTGATGCTCATGTCCATTATACCCCACCCTCCCCAATGTGTTGTAGGGCACTATGTTGTATCCCCTCTCCCTACGTGAGTTAATTAGTAAACAATATTGTAAGAGAAGTTAGGGAAGACAAATATACATGACTTAAAATAAGTAAAAGATAATATGTTAAAAACTTAAGTGAATTTATTGAAGATATAAGTAAAACTTAAAAGTATGAAAGGGGAATAAAATATAATATATTTCATTGAATTATGGTTTGCGAGATGAAGAGGGACAGAGTTGAGGTGCATGGAGTAATGAATCAAGTAAATCTTAGTGATAAGATATTTTTCCACATGTATGGTTGATCAAGATAGCAACCAATGGAAGAGATTTGATAATGAAAATACTTTCAAATGTATACATGTTTCCCATAGTTTGTGGTATGCAACATGGTGGGCTTAAAAGGAAGGGGAGTATCTAGCGAATCTCTAGGTGTGTAACAACCCACCGTCACGACAACAAGTTACATACAACAGGTCAATTTTTTTTTTTCTTGCTGCAAGGAAAAAAAAACATCAGTAAACAAGGCGCTCAAGGAATCATTGGCAATACTCATCATAAACATAACGATCCAAATTGCACAGGCAATCTGTAGTCTACTACAATCATGTAAGAATTCATGGCGCAATAAAAGTCGTTAGTTCCTTAATCATTAGTACAATGAAGGTGCACACAAGGGTTGTTAACCCGTCACATGACCACATAAGTGAAGGTGTAAGGTGAACAATTGTACACACCAGCTACGTAAGGAAAACCAACACAACAAAAATTACTCATCGCCTAGAGTTGAGGTGCGCGAGAGTATCGTCAAATAATTCGTTGTGCAAGATCTAAGGTCTGACACTCAACCACAACTTAATAACTTATCACACACAAGTAATCTAAAGCCTCTAAAATCATTCCTTACCTCACGGTTCCACTGTGCGTGAGGCGTCTAAGGACTATCATCACTTGTGCTAAGTTTATGTGCGCAAGACTCTAACTTCTAACCGTCTCATTAGCATCATGGATTGCGCAAGAAAATCTAACCACAATCAGCAAGCATTATTTTAAGCTCGGGCACGAGGCTTCATTCAATTACTCGGTGCACACATTCCATCTATCACTAATGCTCTTGATATTGCAATTTTGTGTGCGCTTGCATAAATCCATTATTAGTGGCACAACAGCTTTAATCACTAAGCTAGTCATCATCGTACAAGGTAACCCAGTTAGTGACCGCCTAAAGTGAAGCATTCTTTTAAAAGGGGTAACAAACCATTCCATAGGTGACGAGGC
>SNQJ01S0062737.1:12802-50946 GCA_010110895.2 Picea sitchensis
ATCATCTTGTACTTGAACATTTAAGTGGGGTAAAAGGAGGTTGCCCCCTCGAAGAGGCTTATTGTCTGAAATTATCTCTTTTTCAAGGCGTTGAGTACTTTTTCTGAGGTTTTTCTATGCCATATTGATATTTGGTTCTTAACAATTTACAACAAAACTATAAGTTGCAGAGGATTTCATCGAAACTTCCATTCATTTTGACATAATATTTTATTTCAATACTCAAGGGGTGTTGTTATTTATTTTAATTAATGCAAAGATTTGCATTGGCTCTATGAGTCAAATTCAACGGCTCGACTTGGCGAGTTACCAACTTCTCAAAAAAGGAAGACCTGAACTGACAGAGGATTCAACACCATATTGAGGTATTATTTTTAAATTTACAGTTCTGCAAAAAAAAATTAATGGTTGTCTCTAGCAGCTTAGGGCCAACCGAAGGGATATTTATTGTTGGAAAGAACTACGAGTTATGGTCCTTGTGGATGAAGTGTTTTCTTCCAACACAAGAGTGTTGGGAACCTGTAGAGAATGGCTTCACAAATCCAACCATAGTAGATTTGGCTATCATGACAAATGCACAGTGAAATACGCTTGCATAACAGAGGAATAAAGAGAACAACGCCAAGTATTGGCTTCAAAAATCTATATATAATTTATTTTTTTCAAAAATATTTGGTTTTGTTACAACAAAGCAATCTTGGGACATTCTCAAAGCTTCCTACCAAGGACATGACAAGGTGAAGACATTGAATCTTCTAATATGAAATCGGTGCTTAGCAATTTACACTTTGACTTCAAATTTATCAAGACCTTTTCTGACAATGCATGTGAATATATATAAGCGGTAAAAACTTAAATAATGAAGAGAAATAGAAGAAAACACAAAGAATCAAACCATCAATAGATTGAACACTAGAAATTGATAACGGAGTTCGAAAAATTCGCTTATGTCTCTGGGCCTTTGTCTTCAGTCGGGGAGGCTTCTCTATTAAACTTCAATGCTTAAAAATATGCATCAAAATTACATCATTTAGGTCTTTGATTGAATCATTTGTATTTTTATCTTTCTCAGTAACCCGATGCAACAAATGGCACTAAAAAAGATGGAGTAGAACTCCCAAAAATTTCCTCCAAAGCTCAGCTCCTCTTCTGGCTTCACTGCATAAGATAACTTAGCCTTTGCAAATTCTTCTTCAATTTTCTCCAAGCTGCTTGTTGTTTCCTAAAAATACACAATGGTTTGGTTTATATAACCATGAGGTAGAGGACTCAAATCCCAACAACCCACCTCTTGTGGCACTCAATTTGGGCCAATATCCACCAAGATATGGCCAAAAAACCATTAAAATCAATAAAAATCATTTAAAATGCCAAATTATAGTGTAAAATCCCACTTGGCCAATACATGAAAGTGCCAGCCCCCTTTCTCTAGGCCCTTGGTCGCATGAAGTGCCATGTGGCTGAGCGCTAAGCACCTTTTCCTCCACGATCTCTTGGTCTAGCGCCCCTGGTCGTGTGGCTAGCCTCTGCTGACCGAGGATTATCCAAAAAGTCGCGCACTTAACCAACTTAAAACATTTTTTTTCCATATGGTTTAATAAGAACCATAGTAGCCCAGCTGGTTAGCGTTGTTGTTGTAATTTGTTTCCTTACTTGGAGGTCGCGGGTTCAAATCCTCTGGAGGAAGAATTTTTTTTACCCAACCAACATTGGCCAAATACGGGGTGCCACGTAGTACCCTTTGATTGGGCTACATGTCACCCTATGAATGGTCTGTACTGTCTAGTCATCGGCCCAATCACCTGCATAGTCAGTTTCCTAGTTAGCATTGCCACATCACTGTCATAACTTCCACATCACTATCATACCTTCCATGTGTCTCAATCGAATGATTCCACGTCACTACCTTAACGAACACATGTCATTCTACCACTGGTACCATGTGACGTATGGAGTGTCATGTGTCATGTCTGTACAGTTCCACGTGCCAAATTTTTATTAGTCCAAATCAACCCCTAAAATGAAAAAAAATGACATTCACATGGCATGTCCTGGTGCTGCCATGTGTCATGTTGACATCATCATGATGTCATGTTGATGACATCTTCCACCTATCTTGTTGACGTATTGTTGATGTCAACAGTATGGACTATTGACTTTGACTTTGACTTTTTTCCAGTTTGACCTGAACTTCAGATTGCGATAACTTCTCCATACAGAGTCCATTTTCAAAAAAAAATATATTGTCAGAATCGAAACGAGCCCTACGCAACGACGTTGGTTTTGTTCAAATCCTAGAACTTTGAATTTTTGGCTTTTCTGGATCCATTTGGATCACACCTCCCCACTAAGACCTTTTGGTCCTCCAAAAGGGTATTACATCAATTGACTACATCATTACATCAATCAACTAAACCAAAAATATCCTAGACTCAACAAAACATTAACTAGACCCAAGAAGTGATTTCATAAATCAAATCACTTTTGTTACATCAAGTAGACTCACACTGACTCGATGAAATATTTACATGTGGGGCATAAAATATGCCCAGTTCCAAGTAGATGACCCATCTCCTTCCGATGGAGTTTCTCGGTCGTTCTTCTTCTCTTCTGCAACATCCTTCTTCTGCTCTGGCCCTTTAGTCTTTTTGGAGCGTCTCAACTCTAGATACAACTTCCAACAACTACCTTCACAATTCCCATTCCTTTGAAAATGTGAGCAATAATTTTGTGCTCGAAAAAATTTGATGAAGCCTTTCCCTAACTAAGATGAATATTTATCCGACTCTTGTCTTGGTTGTGTTGAATTCACACACAGATTCTTCTTGACCTTCAATGTTGCATCATCTTGTCTTGGCACACTCCTTGTCACCATGATCTTTTTTCCGTATACCTTTTTCTTCCAGCATACTGCAACACAATGGTTATGACTGCCACAAAATTTGCATGGAATTATTCTTCTTATAAGTTCCATGACCCTAGCATGCTCGTCATTAAAGGTAGGTGAAGGAGATTTATAACTTTCGACCTTTTTATCTTTCTTTTGAAACTCATTGTTCGCATAATTGTTGGCTTGAGCTTCTTGCTTGCATTGACAAGTTCAAAACCATATTGGTTTCAGTTATGGATTTCGCTCCCAACAATGGTCAACATCATCTCTGAACTTATGACAATGTGTACAACAAACCATTGGATTGTTGTCATTAGTAGACTCTTTGACGTATCCCAATCCTTCATGGACTAATCGCTCCCGCAACTCCATAGGTTTAGCTCTGCCTTGGCCATGATTTCCAAGACCTTATCCTTTTCTGTATCCAAACTTGGATAACATTTTCATACCAATTCCTTTGGTATGTTTTTCAAACATGGCAATATCCTAATTTCTTGACTCTACTTCTTGATCAGCTACAAGAGAAGATGGAGTATATTGTGTACTTTCCATTGGTGAGGAAAATGTGCCAATGGCCTCTCCTACTAACTGCTCCTCAACCGGAGTAGCAAGAGTATATGAATCCTCCTCATCAGATTTCCTATAGAATGGATGAATTCCATCATCCTTGACATGACTCGGGCTTTTAACAGAAGGACTTCTTCCACTTGGCCTTTCTTATGTTGCTAACACCACTGTTCACAACCTTTCCTTGTCTTCCTCAAGGATTTGCACCAATCTTCGTAGCTCGACATTTTCTCATTGAATCTATTGATTGATCTCCTTGAGTTCTTGGATTATATCTCTCTTCAAACTTTTCCCCATGCTTATTCACAATTCCTAGAATAGTCAACCTACTCTAATACCACTTGATCTGAAATCAATGCTTAACAATTTACACTTTGACTTCAAATTTATCAAGACCTTTTCTCACAATGCATGTGAATATATATATATATAAGTGGTAAAAACTTAAATAATGAGGAGAAATAGAAAAAAACACAAAGAAGAAAACCTTCAACAAATTGAACACCAGAAGTACCATGTGGCTGAGCACTAAGCGCCTTGTCCTCCGTGAGCTCCTAGTCATGTGGCTAGCCCTCGCCGACCGAGGATTATCCCAAAAACCATGAACTTAACCTACTTAAAACAATTTTTTTCCGTATGGTTTAATAAGAACCATAGTATCTCAGCTGGTTAGCGTTGTTGTTGTAGTTCGTTGCCTTACTTGGAGGCCGGGGTTTGAATCCTCCAGAGGCAGAAATTCTTTTACCCAGCCAACATTGGCCAAATATGAGGTGCCACATGGAGCCCTATGATTGGACCATGTGTCACCCTATGAATGGTCTGTATTGTCCAATCATCAACCTAGTCACCTACACAGTTAGTTGCTCAGTCAGCACTACCATGTCACTGTCGTACCTACCACATCACTGCCATACTTGCCATGTGTCACAATCGGATGATGCCATGTCACGGCCATATCGGCCACATGTCATGTTGCCACTGGTGCCACATCACATATGTACTGTCACATGTCATGTTCATACAGTACCATGTGTCAAATTTTTATTGGTCCAAATCAACCCCTAAAAATGCCAAAAATGACTGCCACATAGCATGTCCTGGTGTTGCCACATGTCCTTCTAACATCATCATGATGTCATGTTGACATTATCTTCTACCTGTCCTGTTGACGTACTACTGATGTCAGTAGTACAGACTGTTGACTTTGACTTTGGCTTTTTCTCAGTTTGAATTGAACCATATCGCGATAAATTCACCATACAGAGTCAATTTTCGTAAAAAAAAAATGTATTGCTGGAATCGGCACAATGAGACCTACGCAATGGTGTTGGTTTTGTTCGAATCCAAGAACTTCAAATTTTTGGCCTTTTTGGATCCATTTGTCAGCTTTAGACCTTACAAACTCAATTTAAAACCTTGAAGATGACTGATATAGAGAATGTTGAAAAATTCATGACTAGGGTGATAGGCATTATTAACTAGATCAGATTGACTGGTTAAGAGATTCAATATCAGAGGATTATTGAGAAAGTCCTCCAGATTTTTCCCAATAAGTTTGAAATGGTTGTAACAACCATTCTTGAATATAAATATCTGTCTATTTTCTTTGTTGAAGAAATGATGGGATATATCATCTCACATGAAACCAGAATCGACTTGGAAGAAGGGTCCATTGAACATGCGTTTAAGACTCAAAACACTTTCAACATAGGCAGAGACAGAGGAAACAAAGGGAGAAATTAGAGAGGAAGAGGCATAGCAAATCTGAATGTAGAAGAAAGACACACAAAGGAACATCATCAACAATATAGATACCCACAGAATCAAAGAGGAAGAGGGAGAAAAAGGACATACAAGTCCATAATTCAATGTTATTGTTGCAGAAAATTTGGCCACTATGAAAGTGAATGCAGAAAGAAGCAATAATATTAGAACAAAAGAAAAGAAAATGTCTCGAACAAGGAAGGAGAATCATCTAAATCAATGTTTCTTTCATTCCATACATATGAAGGTCACTCGAAGGGCCTTTTGTTGTTGGAAAATGGTCGCAACAATCACATGAAAAGTAACAAATATTTGATTTCTTGCATGGATACCACTGTTAAATAATAAATTACCCTAGGAGATTAATCTCAAGTAAAATCCCTAGATAAAGGAATTGTATATGTCTTATCCAAACAAAATCAGAAAAAAAGACATACATGATGTCTACTATGTACCAAACCTAAACACAATTTGATAAGTGTACAAAAATTGATGGAGCATGGTTATGATGTCTTATTCAAAGGCTCAACATGCTTGATTTTGGATAAATCACCCAATAGGAAAATTATTTCAAAAATTCAGATGGATAAGACTAGGATGTTTCCCCTAAACTTAATAAGTTTAAATTTGTCCCAGTCATATGCTCAAAATGTCTAAAACACGGATGAGACTCTCTTATGGGATGCTAGGTTTGGTCATTTTCCATTTAAGGGTCTAATTATTCTTCAAAAACGTGCAATGGTCAAAGGTCTACCTGTTTTAAATGAACATGACAACCAATGTGAAAGTTATATACTTGGAAATAATAAGAGAGACAACTTTCCAACATCCTCCAATAGAGCCAAAGAAAAACTATAAATTGGTTCACATAAACCTCTATGGACTGATGTAAACCCAATCAATAGGTGGTACTTTTTATTTTCTAACCTTTATTGATGATTTTATAAGGAAAATATGGATTTATTTTCTTAAAAATAAATCTAATACATTCTCAAAGATTAAAGACTTTAAAGCTGGAGAAGAAAGGCAGAGTGGAAAGTATGTGAAGGTGTTCAGGTTAGATGGAGGAGGAGAATACAGAACTAAATAATTTGTATATTTTTGCAGACAACAAGGCATCATCATGAAGACCACAACCAGATACACTCCACAACAGAATGGAGTGGATGAAAGAAACAAACATACCATCATGAACATGGCCAGGGGAATTCTCAGAGGGAAGAACTTGTCCAATGATTATTGGGAGGAAGCAGTTGCATGTTCAATGTACATCCTGAACAGATATCCAAAAACTAGGGTGAAGGATAAATTACCTCAAGAGGCATGGAGTGGCACTAATTTAAATGTATCTCACTTCAGAATTTTTGGATGCATTGATTTTGCACATCCCTGGAGAATTAAGAAAGAAGTTTGACAATAGAAGTGAAAAAAAATTCTTCATTGGATATAATGAACAGTCAAAATCCTATTGACTTTATAATCCAATCACCAAGAAATTTCTGGTGAGAAGGGATGTTAAATTTCTTGAGAATAAGTCATGGAGTGAGAAAGAAAATGAGACGTTGGAAAACCAGAATCCAATGCATTAAATTAATGATAAAAAAGAAAGTGCAGAACAATAAGATAATCCACCAAGACTGTCAAGACTACATATACAAAGACATCAATAAAACCTTTAAAATGGTTCTTCTTCCAGCAACGATTCATCCTCTTTAGCAGAAAATCAACAAACAAATATCTTAAGGGAAATTTATCAGCAGAACGATGAATACGAACAACAAGGTCATTTTCCCTTTCTATCCATTTAGCCAACCTTCTTTGAAGAAGCAGCAAAAGAGGAACATTGGGTAGAAGCCATGAATGAAGAAATTGAAGCCATAGAAAAGAACAAGACTTGGGATCTTGTTGATCTTCTAGAAGACAAATCTAGAATAGGTGTCAAATGAGTGTACAAGACAAAATTAAATGAAAAAGGAAAGGTAGAGAAGCATAAGGAAAGGATGGTTGTCAAAGGTTTCTCTCAGCAACCTGGCATAGAATATGGTGAAACCTTTGCTCCAATATCAAGGTTAGACACAATAAGGACCATTTTGGCTACTATATCTTAGAACAAATGACAACTCTATTAGTTAGATGTGAAGTCAACATTCTTGAATCGTATTTTTAAAGAAGAATTTTATGTGGATCAAACACTTGGTTATGAGGTCAAAGGATAAGAGGACAAAAAGTACAAGTTGAAGAAATCCTTGTATGGCTTGAAGCAAGGTCCAAGAGCTTGGTACAGTCGGATTGACTCCTATCTAATCAACAATGGATTCAGTAGGAGTAGTAATGAGCCAACTCTGTATATAAAATTAGATCATGAAGGTAAAATACTTATTATTTTCCTTTATGTTGATTATATGATTTATACAGGAAATCCGATGTTAGATGAATTTAAAGATGCCATGAAAACAAATTTTGAGATGGTTGATCTTGGATTCATGAAATATTTTTTGGGTATTGAAGTTGAGAAATATTCTCAAGGAATTTTTTCTTGTCAGCAAAAGTATGCTACATACATTATGAAAATATTTAGAATGGATACATGCAAGCTAGCAGAGTAATGTCCCCAACTCTACTCAAACAACCATGTCACATCAAAATTTGAGCTCTGATACCACTTTGTAATGTATCCATCCTCCTAGATGAGTCTTGTTACCACATTGTAAAGTCTCCACTACCGCAACTTTTCTATATAAATCTCTGATATGAATTATTTCTTCTACGGAAGCAACTCATTGAAACCAAAAGTGTGCATGATTGGCCTTGTGCTACGTGCCACTACGTTTTCCTAGTGCACACAATTGGTCTTGTACCATGCGCAACAACTATGTCTTAGAAATATTTCTACTCAACCATCATTGTGTCATCCGCATCAATTGTCCCTCAGCATGCATGACATTTCTAGCTTCACACTAGAACCCATGTGATTACTGTTGAAGTTACTTAAAAAGATAGCGACTATAACAACACAAATAACTCATAAAACAACTACGCACGCAACCATTCCTATGTTGCATGTGGTATATGTTCCATTCAGGAACATGAACTAATACCACTTTGTGCACACGATGATTCAAGCCTTGCCTCATAATTCCATAATCGTTACCACATAACTATCTAACAGGAAACACTTAATAACTACCACACTCTACATTTGCAATAGTTAGGTAGAACTAAAAATATATGCACAACCCAACATAACTATGTATCAATTCCATAAACAACAATAGCATAATAAATCACAAGTTGAACAGTATATAAACACATATAAACTTTTCATGGTCCATGCCCTGCATATGCAACAAACATGCAGTTCTACAACATATATAATCCACATAGATATATATATATATACAATTGTATCACATAATATATTTAACATGTATATGCACATTACTCAGAGAATAATACACATAAGAAGACACTTATCTTTTGTTGTAATCCACCAAATATGAACAAACCTCAAACGTTCCTCCCAGCCATAGACGTTGTTGCTAAAAACATATCGGCAACAAATCACCCCCAAGATGGGGATAAAACTACACCTGGGAAAAGGATTCCTAATCCAAGCTAATGTCTATCCACAATACAAACACTTAGAAAAATGTGTCAACCCCAGCAAATAGACTACAATCTCTCATTCCCCACATGCGTGTCCCACCCCAGGAAGTGTGCCCGCTCTTTGCTCAATAGTCCTTTGGTTGCCCCATTTTCCTTTTAGGACTTTAGCAAAAGGCTGGACATGAAGTCTCAGATCCATGTAACTGCAACTATGCACCTTGGGAAAACAATTCCCAACATTTATCTCACTTGGAGAGAATTATTACGGGAATGACAACCTGCTTCTTCGACACACACGGACCCGAAAACCCACTTCTTCAATAGCACACGATCCTAACAACTCACGTCTTCAATTGCGCACAAGACCTTCCAAGCATAGGGTTATGTGATGGCAAAAAGTTACAAGAAGAAGTGGATTCTTAGCAAAGGAAATTTGGTCTGCATGATCCAGGAAAATGAGTGAATATCCCCCAAAATACACTAATGCTCAACAATGTATTTGCATTATTAACTGGAAACGTGTCACCTTAAGAGATAACTTAGCTCCACTTGGTGACCCATTCCCGTTTCTTAGGAACTCAGGATAAATACATATCCCATAATTATACTTTTGGAAATATTATTGAAATATTCCCCTTAAGCTTCACACCCCTTTCCCATTCTAGTGGATTTTTCGGCCCCTTGTCTCTTTTCGTCTAACTGGTTTGCATGAAATGATATGTTTTATTAATATCTTATTAAAATTACATTTAAAAAAAATAGCCACACTAGCCTTTGTCTCAATCTAGGCTCTCCAGCCTAATAACCACGTAGACACTCTGACCTCAATATACATCTATACAAAGGCTTTCTGGCCCCAAAAATATCATGGATACAAACACAGTTCGATGCGCACTTTGAAGTGATCCTTGCGCACTTGCTCAGGTGTGCACAAAGTTATGAAACATGCATGCACTATTTCCTTGGTTCATGTGCACTTAAATATACCTAAAACTTGTGTACCATGACTGATCCAAGTAGATATTCGTGGCTACCCACCTGTTCCAAATTCCAACTATCTCATCTTGACAGATTTCAGTTTAGCATGTTTCTCTATAATGGAGACATTTCTTTGTAATTGTGGGTTCTTCACTTTCGGGGCTATCCTAAAGCCCGACATAGTATCTAGGTTGATAGTGGTGGTTTCCCACCCATTCCAACTGGATTATTTTGGAATTTTTCATGTCATTACATCTTTCTGTAATTCTAGGGCCGTTTTGGGGCCCTAAACAATGTTTTCTTGGCTTGCCACAGTCAAACTATGGATGGAGTTAGAGTTTGACAGCATAATACGTAGCTCTCAAAAACACCTTTCCAATGGGCTATCACACGCCTAAGATGAAGATCGTATGCAAATGTTATGACCCCGCGAAGTTGATGTACTAACTTACCCCAACATGGCCCACATGACTTTTGGTGCTTCATCTCCTAGGGTTAGGTTTTTGGATGTCTAGGGTTTTGGAATTCATGTTTATTATAAAAATTCCTTCAGATCCTCATTGTACTCATCTTATTGTGAATGAGCATAGCCATCACATCTCTTCTCAAAGATAAGTTTCCACCATTCTAGCAAGTTTTTCAATCTATTATTTTACAGTCTCTGTACATTTCTTTCATTAATAGAAATCATGTATTAATGTATTTCTCTATTTCTGGTAATAAATATATGCACTTCATTGTCATATCTCTACTTTCATTTCATTCCAAAAATAATCTGGATCAGTGGTATCAGAGCAGGCTTCTCTTGATCGTTTTTTAGTGCATGTCCCCAACAAGGTTCAAGTATAGCAAGTTGGGTCTCTAGCTTGTGTCTCTTAAGGACAATCTCTCTCGCATGACCAAGAAACCCTCCATGGAAGAAGAAAATAAAAATAGTGGAACAGAAGATTCTATTAACCTATTGCTTTAGAAATCTCTCGCATGACATAAGGACGAAATGACGAATAATTTTTCCCTCATCCTTCAACGCTTGCCGATAGCGACAAGCGAATATTCATCAAGCGACCACTTTGGAGAAACCTTTCCCTTCAAGGTACAAGTTAATTTTGATATTCCCATATTTGAAGGTTAGATAGATGCAGATGCCGTAGAAAAATGGTTAAATCTGCTAGAAGGTTATTTCTTTGTTCACAATTTTTCTGGCAAGGAAAATATCACTTTCGCACTCCTGAAGGATCTCCCCCATGTCAAAAATTGGTGGGAAACTTATTGGGAGAAAAGTTCCATAGAGCAATCTAGAATATATGGGGTCGATCCCACTTTCTATTTTTTTGTGGACGCGGTCAAGGAACAATATTACCCTGTTGATAACTATGAAGACCAGTACATGAGATGGACCACACTGCGGAAAGAGAAGAGCCAAATAGTGTCGGAATTCATAAATAATTTCCATACCTTCCACACCAAGCTGGGTATCAAACACTCTGAGCAGAATCTAGTTCTGAAATACCATGGGGCTCTGCATAGGTACATCCAAACCAAAATGGATTTCCTAAACATCTCATCATTGGGAGATGCCTATCGATATGATGTCAAAATTAAGCAGAAATTTAGGCACCAAAAAAAATGGGAGCTCGAGTCTACAAATCCATAACAACCAAAGCATGATAAAGATGGCCCTAACCAACAACCTCCTGACAACCAGTCCAAGACACAGAAAAATAAGGGTAAAGGAAAGATGAAGAATGACATTGGGAAGTGGTGTGACTTCCACAAAATCCCCTAGCACAACACCGATAAATATCACTCGAATTGGTGGCCGAGATCAAAGACAAGGATTCGAACCCCTATTCAGAATTCGATCCATAAAATAATGAAAAAATATAGATCATCGACGCATACCCCACAGTTACTGTCGTGACCACAACAATTCAACCATAAGAACTAGTATATCCCAAAGAGGGGGAGCACCTCTTCCATTCATAGGTTTGGGTGAAAGGGACCCCATTGCATTTCATTGTTGATAGTGGCAGCCAGAAGAACCTCACCTCGGTTGAGGTCTTTAAACAGTTGGGGTTTTTGACAACACCACACCCACAACCATACAACATCGGGTGGCTTCACCAAGGATGATATCTCCATGTTAGTGAGCAGTGTATCTTCTCCCGTGGCATCCATCCCTTCAAGGATGAGGTAGTGTGTGATGTTTCCCCTCTTGATGTCTGTGATGTTGTTTTGGGCCAATCATATATGTGGAAACATCATGTTGTTTATGAGTCTCGATCTCGTAGTGTCGTTATTACTCCGGGGGGCCATCTCTATAGGATACGAGAGGTAGTTCTAACTTCTGTTCCACCAAAACAGTGCCGCAAGGTAATCTCTCATATTGCAAAATTCAGCCTCTTCATAGTCTGTTCAAAGGATGCACAAAAGGCCACTGCAACCACTGCAGCCTTAACACCTTATATCCAATAGAAGTAGATTGCATAAGATAAATAAGATATTGTTTCTTCACCTATGATGGTTCCTACACAATGCCCCATTAAGTCCAGAGACAATAGGTTGGTGGAATAGATTCAACCCCGCTAGAAATAGGTTTGTGAAAACCTTCCACAGACCAAGCAACACAACTTCTCCAGCAAGGCAAGCAAATCACCAAGATTCAGATTCAACAAATGCTTTCCCATATTCCCTGAGCACTCAAGTCAATGGAGACCATTGCTTCCTAAGGTGGGAGGACTGATCGAGGTTGATATTGTTGGTCACCCACATGTTCCAAATTCCAACCGGCTCATCTTAATAGTTTTCAGTTCAACACATTTCTTTGTAATAGGGACATTTCTTTGTAATTGTGGGTTATGCACTTTCGGGATTGTCCTAAATACTGATACAACATCCAGGTGGATAATGGTGGTCGCCCACCTATTCCAACTAGCTTATTTTGAAACTTTTCATGTGAGTACATCTTTTTGTACTTCCAGGGCTGTTTTGGGGCCCTAAACAGTGTTTTCTTGGCTTGCCACAATCAAATTATAGACGGAGTCATATTTTGATAGCATAATCTGTAGTTATTGAAAAGACCTTTCCAACAGGCTATCACATGATTAAAACTAAGATCGTATGCAAAATTTACGACCCCAGGAAGTTGATGTACTAAATTACCCCAACGGGACCCACATGAATTTTGGCGCTTCATCTCCTAGGGTTAGGTTTTTGGATGTCTAGGGTTTTGGCATTCATGTTTATTATAAAAAGGCCTTCAAAGCCTCATTGTACTCATCTTCTTGAAAATGAGTGTAGTCGTCACATCTCTTCTCAAAGATAAGTTACCACCATTCTAGCGAGTCTTTCACTCTATATTTTTACAGTCTCTGTACATTTCTTTCATTAATAGAAATAATGCATTACTTTATTTATCTATTTCTAGTAACATTTATGTGCACTTCATTGTAATATCTCTTCTTTCATTTTGTTCTGAAAATAATCTGGATCAATGGCTCACTAGCATATATGTATAATTACATTTACATTAAAATTGGGGTTCAGCCTAGGGTATTACATTCCCCTTCCCCTTATTTAAGCATTTCCCTCAATGCATTATGTACAAAAAAAAATTCAAAAGTCTTCAAAAAGATATAGGTACTCAGTGCGTATAGCATCCTCGTTCTCCTAAGTTGCATCCTCAAGACCGTAACAGGTCCATTGGACCTTTACCAATCCTATTGCTCGATTATGAGGAAGCTTGACTTTCCGGTCCAATATGCACATTGGATGAATTCAGAATTCATCTTATTTCTCCACCTAAATCACATTCCAATCAATTACATGATTAGCATCAGACACATACTTTTTAAGTAAAGATACGTTAAACAAATTATGAATGCATATGAATGAAGATAGTGCAAGCATGTATGCGATAGGAGAAATCCTCTCAAGGATTTCAAATGACCCACAATAACGTGCTACCAGCTTTGAACATTTTCCCAACTTAAGTTAACTCTTCCTATCTTTCACTTTAAAAAACACGTGGTCACCCATTTTAAATTCTCAGTGAGTTATGCATTTATCTACATAACATTTTTTCTTGTCTTGGGAAGCCTTAATTTTTTTTTTTTTTTTCACCACCCGCTCTTCCATTTCCCTAAGTAAATCTGGCCCAACCATTACTCTATCTGTTGGTTTGTCTTAGATCATTGGTGTGTTGCACCTTTTGCCATAAAGTACCTCAAATGTGCTCATCTGCCATAAAGTGCCTCAAATGTGCTCATCTTTAGAGATGATAGATACTCATTGTTATACACAAACTCAACCAAATGTAAATATTTTTCCCACTGTGTCGGTTTTTCCATCACATACATTCTTAGCATATCTTCTATCACTTGATTTACCCTTTCTCTTTTCCCATCTGTCTCTGGATGGTAGGTTGTGATAAAATTCAAGTTTGTCCCAAATCCTTTAAATAATCCCTTCCAAAAATTGGATGTGAACTTGGGATCTCTGTCAAACACAATTGTCTTAGGCACACCATGAAGCCTGGCAATTTCCCTCATATAAATATCAACAATGTTAGTTTCCTTGTGTGTGAGTTTTACTAGAATAAAGTGGGTAGATGGAATCATGTTTTCTGTTTGTTCTGGGAAGCTTAGCGATGAAATCCATTGTGATAACTTCTCATTTCCACTAAGGAATGGTTAGTGGTTGTAGAAAAACTAGCTTGGTGTCTTTGCTTGGCCTTGACCTTTTGACACTCCAAACACCTGGAAATAAAATCAGCCACTTCTTTCTTCATACCTGACCAATAGTATTGTTTCTTGATCGTTGCAATTGTCTTTTGGTGGTTTGGGTGCCTAGCATAAGCCATATTGTGCATTTGTTTTAACAACATATTTTTCAACTCCTGAGAATATGGTACATAAACTCTCCCCTTGTACATGAGGATTTCATCCTCTTTTAGCTCAAAATATTTAATTTTTTGTTGCAAAATACCTTGGTATAGATTTTCCTTTATTTCCACATAGCGCTGATCTAATTTTGCAGTCTCTAACATTATATCTTTCAAATCAGATTTGTACATGCTAATGGTTGTAGCATGCATCTCATATTAGCTACCTTGTTCTCTTTACCCTTGATATGTTTTATATCAAATTCATACTCACTAAGGAATTCTAACCACCTGCTTTTCCTGGAATTTAGAGTTGTTTGTCCAAACAAATATTTTAGACCACTATGGTTTGTCCTCAACTCAAATATTTTTCCCATGAGGTAGTGCCTCCACATCTTAGAGGCATGCATTATGGATGCCAATTCCAAATCATGAGTAGCATAGTGAATTTCATGCTCTTTTAATTTCCTTGATTTCTAGCACACCGCATGCCCATTCTGACTAAGGAATCCATTGATCCCTTCCTTGCATGCATCAGTGAACACAATGAAGTCTTCATTAGGATCAACAATTCTCAAAATTGGCGCTCTTGTCAACAAACTCTTCAAGTGTTGGAAACTCCTTTTACAATTAGAAGTCCACTCAAATCTCACACATTTCTTTTGCAAGTATGTGATTGGGTGTACAATCTTTGAGAAACCTTCAATAAACCTTATGTAGTACCCTGTCAGTCCCATGAAAGATCTCACCTATGCAACATTCCTTGGTATTGGCTATCCTTCAATGGATTTTATCTTCTCTGGGTCCACTATTATCCCCTCCTCTAAAATGATATGACCCAAATAATGAATATGCCTCTGGTATAATGAGCACTTGCTCAAATTTGCATACAAATGATGTTCTCTCAATACTTGCAGCACCATCCTCAAGTATTGGTCATGTTCTTCTTTATAATTTGAGTAAATAAGTAATCCATCCAAAAATACAATGACAAACTTATCTAAGTATTCTCTAAAAAATACCATTCATTAAACACATGAAGACAATTAGTGCATTTGAAAATTCAAATGACACTATTGTAAACTCATAATGGTCATACCTCGTCTTGAAGGTTGTCTTGTTGATGTCTTCCTCTTTAATTATTACCTAATAATGCCTGATCTGAGGTCAATCTTAGATAATATTTCTGCATCCTTCAGTTGATCAAAGGGATCATCTATCCTTGGCAGAGGATACTTGTTCTTCATTGTTACCTTATTCAACTGCCTGAAGACAATTCAAAGTCTCAATGTATCATCATTTTTCTTCACAAATAATACTAGGGCACCCCAAGGTAACACACTTGGGCATATATACCCCTTCTTCATAGGTTCTTCAAGTTTCATTCACAATTCTTTCAGTTCTAGTGTACTCATCCTATAAGGAGACTTGGATACTGGGGTTGCCCCAAGAATTGGATTTATAGAGAAATCAATATCTCTCTTGGGTGGAAACCCCAATATTTTTATAACTACATCTTCAAACTCCTTTAGGACTGCATAATGTTCAATATTTGACACTTTATCTTTGGGTGCCTCCTCCTTATGCACTGCAAATACTTGACATCCTTTACTGAATATTTTCTTCAACGGCAAGGTTGAAACTTCCTTGATAGTTACTGCACATGGAATACCCTAAATTGTCCTCAAGTTTCCTTTCTCATCCAAGAAAGTAAATTTTTTGTTGTAATGGTCTAGGATATCATGATGCATGTCCAACCAATCCATGCCAATTAGGAAATCATATGAGCCCAAAGGTATAATATTCAAATATGTTTTTGTGCTCAATCCATTCATTTCCATTGGACATCCCTTAACCATCTCATTAATTTTCCTTTTTGCTTCTATAGCTAATTGTACCGACCAAGGTTTCCCCAGCTTTCTTTTTGGAAATTGAAATATTTCCAAAATCTTAGGATCTAGATAACTATGACTAGCTCTCGAATCAATTAAAATAGCAATGGGTTGGTTGTTGATATTACCTTCCACTTCAATCATATGTGACTGAAACTCATATTTCTTGTTATCCATGGATGTGTAGATCTTAGGTACATTTCTTCCCATGTCCTCCACTGTATTAGCTTGTTGTATATTGTGAACAATCCTCACTGTTTCACCTCTATGAGGAAAATATCTATACATATGATCTCCCTCACGACCCCAACACTTCATTGGTTGTTTCCTTGGTCTTTTCCCCATTTACTCTGTCATTATGGGCTCCTTGGGAGTTGGTTGTCCCTGAAAATTATTTCTGAAGAATGGTGGCTTGGCCCCCTTCTTCCTTTTCTTCATCTTTCCTTTCTTCTTGTCTTCCAAAGCCTTTTGGTAAGTGGGTCTTCCTCTATGTTGATCAAAAAGAGGCTTGGCTCTCCTTATAGTTTCCTCCAATGTCTTGGGATCATCATATTGTATCTTATCACTGATAAATGATAGAAACCCACTCAAGTAACTCTGAATATTAACTCGTGCATCCTTGATGAAAGAAACATACTTCAGTAGCTCTAAAAATATCCTCTCATACTCATCTATGGTCATACTTCCAAGCTTGAGTTCAAAGAACTCCTTAATTTTCCTATCATAGGAACGTTTGGTTAAGTATTTCTTTTGAAAATACCTCTTGAACTCCCTCCAAGTAACATTTCTTTCATCAATGTGTTGTACTTGCACAAATTGGTCCCACCAAATTGATGTTTTTCCCTTGAGTTGGTAGATGGAAAATTTTCCTTCTTCCTATGAAGAATAATTGTGTAACTGAAAATAACTCCTCATGCTCAACAACCAGGTCTTTGCATCCTCATCCTTTTTGTGCTCACCGTAAAAAATAGGAGGCTTAATCTTATTCATTTCTCCTTGTATCCCATCTACCCCATACTTCCTCTTATGCTTCTTGAAAGGGGATGGGCTTGAACTATTGTGCGCTCTCCCAACTGAATGTCTTGGAGAGTGATGGTGATATCGACACTTCTTGTTTTACTTCTCTCATCATGAGACCTGTGTCTCCTCAATTTGCTTAACTCAGTCTCCTTATCCATATTTTTCTCAATTTTTTCCAAGCTTTGTAGCAACTTGATGTTGAAGTCATATTGTTACTCCTTGTCTTTCATAAGCCTATAATTACCAACTTTATAACTTTGGATGTCCTTTTGAAAAAATTTTATACTCTTCACCAAATTCATTCTTTCTTCCTTGGCTTCTCCATGTCCATTTGAATCTGTACCCTCATCAACTATATTTTCATACATCCTTCTAACCTCATTTTTCATGGTTGTAGGTTCTTTGTGCATCTTCCATGCTTATGATCTATGTGTTGATCCTATACTAATCAATTGTTGTTAACTCTACAAAATGTGAAGGAAACAAGATTTGTTAGGCTAAATAATTTATGAAAACTATAAATACTATGCAGGCTTTGTTCTATAAGTGTATCAAAATCCTTTCTTTTGATTCCTGGTGAATTTAATAGCCTAATTCAAAATTATGGGTGAACATTTGGACTCCTCTATCCAGTACTTTTCCTCCTCTTTTCTCTCCTTTTCTTTCTTTCAAAGCTCTCATGTATACCAATTATGTGTTATACACTGTTGGATTTTATGTCTCTACTTTACTAATTAGGATTCTTTATGGGTTATTTTTATCCTACCTCACTATCATATATTGACCCGGTTAATATTTAATAAGATCCCAACAAAATCCCTCTAAAACTATCAGCCCCTCTGGAAGACTAGAAGGAAACGTAGAACACAGAGTGTACTACATAGTCTCACCTAAGATAACTCTATGGGTGGTTGCAATATTCAGGTGTTTGCAACCTGGGAATGAGTGGATATTTGCAGTTGTATATTGTAATCTTTATGTATTCAGTTTAACATATGATTATAACGGTCATTCTATTCATGCAATTGAAATACCATATCTAACTAGTTAATTCATTCATCTAACATTCACCATTTAACAAAAATAAGGAAGCATACATTCATTCACATAACACAGGTTTTAATGTGGTTCACCCCCTCCTGGGCTACATCCACAAATATCTAGCTCTCAAGCTTTTTATTATTGTTTAGTAATATGTCATGCCGCGCATGTTTACAATATTAGATCTTACTCCCTCCAATAGGCTCCTCGATCCTTGTGAGGCTGACTAGATTGCACCAAGCTCCTCAACCTGCGATCTAACCCTCGGGATTGATTCACTCATAGATTCCCTAGCTTACCAACTTACTGACTCGTACAGTTCTTACAACTCTCTCTTCCTCGGTTGGTCAGCCTCTCTTCCTCTAAGTACTACCTATTTATATTCTTGGCTCATTAGCCATACAATACATTACAAAAACCCTAACTATAGCATCATTAGGTCTTCCTTGAATGCATGCCTCGCCTGCTTCCATTACACGTGTTTATTTTCCTTCCAACTGTCCTTTCCTTCTTTCATGCTTCTCTTCCCAAAAATAACATTTTCTCCTGACTAGGTCTGCATCCAATAGGTCCCCAACACTGACATGTGGCTTGTCCCGAGCCACCTAAACTTTATGTTCTTCTTCAACAGCTCATGCGAGAGTCTGTAACTTCTCTGTGAGTTCCTTTGCTTTTGTTTGATCCTGCACGATCTTTTCCCTAAGTGCGTCCAATACTTTCATTGTAATCTCCTCACTAATCATCTCTGTGCACTCTGCCTGAGTTTGTGTCATGTTCTTATTTTCCTCTTCTGCCTACGCAACAACCTCCGTTGCTATCTCTTGGAGAGGTTCCATATGAGCTTGTCGATCCTTCTTCTGTGTGTGTGTGGCTATTAGTTATTCTTGCAGCTTCTGCATATCTTGTACTCCTTTGAGGTGCTCAGTGATCTGCATTGGCTTTTGCCTCTTCTTGGGGTCTTGGATAGCTGCACTTATATTTTCCTCTTCCTGGTCCCATTGCTAGACATGTTGATCCTCCTCCAGCTTTGTCCATAGTTGTGTTTCTCTATTGAACAAGTCGACAACTATGCTGACTTGTCGTTCCATTTCCTCCATATTCCTTGTTTCTTCATGCTTCCTTTGTTCATTTACCTCTGGGGGAGTGGTAGGGATGAGTTGTTCCCGGAGGTTCTCGATCTCCTGCTTGTATTGGTCGATTATTTGCACAATCTGATCAATTTTTTGCATCGTCGTAGGCTCTATTGTTTGCGAGCTCTTTGGAATTTTTCCATAGGCTACAACTAATCCCTGCTCGAGCCTATGCATGCGATCTATCTCGTCTTTGGTCTCGATATTGACCTACTCGAGCACCAACTCCAAATCTTCTTTGTTGTCCTTCTCTTGATACAGTTTTGTTGCATCTGTGCATGCACGTGACTGTAACTCCTGTGCGACATTGAATTGGAATTTATATAGCACCTTGGTTGGTATCTATACCATTACCAACTATATTTGTGGCATATCTTTCAATGGTGCCTGGCCTACAATTTCATCCATGCGCAGCATGCTGGGTGTAACGTGAAAATTAGAGCTCGCATATGCTATTGTCTGGATCATATCCTGCTCGCTCGACACAACCTTGGCTCCTGATTGTGATGTTGTGGTGACTGACTCTATTCCTCTGCTCACCCTACGCATTTCTCTGATCTTCTCTATGAGATGCCTCATGTCAACCAACTCTTCCTAGATCTTGTCTCTTTGGTGCTAGGCTTCTTCAAAATCCTTCATTGTTCGGTCCTTGACCATTTCGGCCACGAGGTTCGTGTCGTCCTCAATGATTGTATATTCTGGTGGCATTTTATGCACCTTGATTTGGTCCCCTGTGTTTTCTCAGTATCCTTTTTCATGTTCCTACGGTGCCTGGGTGTTATTCTTCTTCTCCACCTAGGTACCTTTATTTGGTGCACCTCCTTTATTCTATTGCATCGGATTTTGTCTTGTCTTTGGATTCTTGGGCGTTGTTTTGTCTCCTGCAATTTTCTACTCTTGCTCCACATCAGCCTCCTTATCCGTGGACATCTCTTGATTAAGGACTGGAACTCTCCATTCATCTTGCCAATCCTTGATGGCCATTTCTACGTCCTCTTCCTTGACGCAATATCGCAGTTGTAGCCATTCCTTCTTAGGATCCTTTCATGCTTAGATCCATATTACATGACTAGTCACTTTAAAGTTGGATATGCCATGATATTGTGCGACCAATTCTGGCGTAACCCGCCAAGTGCTGGAAATGATTTCTTGCAGGTCATTGTAATACCCTACTAACATGCTTGCATTTTCACTTTTTTGGGGGGGTCTAAAGTGCTCCCCAATTATAGGTATCGCATTGCATGACAATGAGCAGATCGCTCACAAAATTATGTATATTTAGGCTCCCTCCATCCGACCAAGGCATAGCCAAGAGTAGTGGAACTTTGTCCCTAGGTCCTATGCATCCTTCCAGTCCTCAAGGAACAAATTCAACAAGTACGGGGCCCAGTGAAGTATAGTGCCCTCCGCACACTATGCTGCAGCTGCGACGACCTTGGCAAGGAATTTCTCCTTATGGCACTTCCTGAGCAACTTGCACGCCATGAGTTTTGTGGCTAGCCTGGTTGCTGCATCACTAATGTGCTTAATGATGATTATGTGTGACCCTATTATTATGCCATACATATTCTTCATTTCCTCGGCCAATGCCTTCTCCTTTGTTTTGTCATCGAGGAACTACGCAGGTGTCTCCCCCTGAGATGGTAGCCCTGTAATATACGCAATGATCTCTATTTCTATCGAGACTGGCTCTTCCACCCATAGGTATCCTCTGTGGGTAAATGTCATAGGCTACTTGACGTAGTTGTTTACATCACAACCCCTTCCAAAGTGTGGGATCTCCAATAGGCTTAGAATCTCGGTGTTGGCCAGTCCAGCTGCCCACTACTTTGGTTAGACAATTGGTTCACCGAAGGGTCCTATCCCGACGGTATCCAGGTAAAATTGCTTTGCAAACTCCAGAAACTTGTCCATGTCGGTCACATTGTGATCAGAATACCATAGTTTTTCCATGCAGCCTAACAGGTTAGCCGTGACATGTACCCCTTCCAGAATGCGTGCTAAGACTATGGTTGTTACAGCCTGCCTATGTGGTGATTTTTCTACTGTCTATTTTCCCTTCTGATGTTGTGGTTGGCTCAAGGTTCCAGCCTCCATTGTTCTCTCCTTTGTATATGCCTCATCCCGACCGGTGACATCTTCTACTATGCCCTCCTATGGTTTTTTTGGCGTCGTTGTGTGTGACCTTTCTGGCGCAGTCGCTTTTGTCTGGTTTGGGACCGTCTCATTAACCCTCGGGGTTGATTCAGGGTTTTCAAGGTGCGAAGGGTTTACTGCATCATTGTCCTGCTGGCTCTGTCCCACTTCTGGCATATCAATATCCATGCCCACAGTTGTTTTTGGTTGGGATTTCTCCACCACTCGTGTGGGGCTCCCTTGTTCCATATTGGGCGATGGGATTTCGTCCAAGTTGACAAATTCAATAGGTCGGGAGGTTTCTTGTTCGACTCCCTATGGATCTTGAGGTTCTCTAAGGTTTCTTTGAGGTCGTCTGCAAGCCTGGCTCGACTCTCCTAGCTTAGGTGGTGCCTTGGTGTTAAAAATCTTCTCCACCAAGCTTAGTTCGCTTTGTAACTCCTGCAAATTTTCTCTCTGCTCTGTATGTTATGTCGCTCTGTGCTTTTCTCAATTTCACAATAACCCTTCTGATCCCCGCGTGCTTACCTTATATATGAATTGTGTTAAACTTCTCAGAGACGTTACCCAAGTTGTGTTTTGAATGAACTGGCGCTTCCCGCATAACTACCATTGAATTCCCTTGTCGTCGCCAGTTGGCACGATTAATGCAACATCCCATCAATCTTTCTTGACATTCAATTTTGATAGACATCGTCAATTGGTGCCTATTTGTCGTACCTATGGTTTCTTCCTTTTTATGATCGTTAGCCCTTTCTTTGGCACGCTAACATTTCCGAGTGTATGTGAAAATTCTCTTTTCGGCACGCTACCCCTCTTTTAGGTGGTTTCTATCTTTTGATGTCTAGCACGGTAACCCCTCTGTTGCTACGCGCAGTCCTTTGTTTTTTTTTTCTTTTAAGTGCTAGGAGGTCAACTATTCCTATATAGCTTCAGTTGACTCCTATTGATCATCCCTCTGAATTATGTTCCTCCAAAGTCCTTCAACAATACATCTCCCCCATTTGTGATAGTTTTTAGTTCATATGGTCCTAACCAATTCATTCTGAGTTTTCCTGGGTGTTGAAGAGATTTACTGTCGTACACCAAGACTAAGTCTCCCTCCTTGAAATATTTCCTCTTGATATGTCTATCATGCCAATATTTTTCCCTTGCTTTATGTACCTCTTGGTGAAACCCTACTTGAATCATGTCTTCCTCCATGATCATCAATTAACTTAACCTTTCCTATACTACGCCTCACTCTATCATGTTTGTAATTGCTGCTACACATAGACTAGGTACCAAACATTCTAGTGGAACCACTGCTTCTTGTCCATACACCAGTCTGAATAGTGCCCGCCTTGCCAATGTTTTGCATGTGGTCTTGTATGCCCACATTATTGTTGGTATATTCAAGTCCCAACTATCCCTATTGATGTTGTAGATCTTTGTCAGTGAATTCTCGAGGATCTTATTAAAGGCTTCCACTATTCCATTTGCTTGGGGATGATATGGTGTATTCTTTTGATGATAAACTTCAAACTCCTTAGTCATCACCTTAATAGTGTTGTTAATGAAGTGAGTGCCTTGGTCACTCATCAAAATCCTTGGGAAACGAAATCTAGTGATCACTTTCTCAAACAAGAAGTGTGTTGTTGTATCTGCACTGCAATATTTTATTGGTGTTGCTTCTGCCCATCTTGTTAAGTACTCTGTCGCAGTAATAATGTACCTCGTTGCTGACCTTTTTGTTGGTCCCACAAAATCTATTGCCCACTTGTCGAATACCTCCAAGGTTACTTGTGGTCTCAGAGGCATATCGTCTTGTCTATTCATTTTAACAACCCTCCGACATACATCACATCTCTGGCAGTAGTCCTTTGAGTCTCTGTGGAAAGTTGTCCACCATAGTTCTGCACGCAATACCTTCTGCGTGGTAGCTTTGTCGGCATAATGTCCTTCTGATATTCCCTCATGGGCTTCTGCTAAAACCCTAGGTATTTCATGTTATATTACACATATTCTCAAGATGTTGTCGGCACCCATCTTATATAAGTGTCCTGGGATCAATTGATAGTCTATAGCCTTGACTACCAGATTTTTCTTCTGCGGAGTGTTGAATTATTGTGGTGCAGTCCCTGTACTCAAGTATTGAATGATGTCTGCAAAATATTCATCAGCTACTTGGACTAAAAATAATTGTGCATCAGGGAATTTGTCCTCTAGATCCGTAGGTTCCTCTCCATTAGTGATCCTCGACAGGTGATCAGGTCCTGCGTTCAACTTCCCTGGTTTGACTATCACTTCAAAGTCAAATTCTTGGAACAACAATAACCATCTACAAATTCTCCCCCACAACACTATCTTGTTGATGAGGTATTTTAGAGTTGAATGGTTTGTGAACATCTTGAAATGTTTTCCCAATAAGTAATGTTAGAACTTCTGAAGTGCATAGACCATATCTAAGCTTTCTCTCTCTGTGGTATTATTATTATGCTCCGATTCTGACAGTTTTCTACTAGCGAATGCTATCGAATGGTCCAATTCTCCTGATCATGGTTGTTCTAGAATAAATCCAAGTGCTATGGTTGATGCATATACATGCACATGGAATGACTTTTCCTAGTATGGGAATACTAGTATTGATGTGGTTAGAATCTTCTCTTTCAGGGTGTCCAATCCACGCTGACATTCCTCATTCCACTGAAAATTGTTGTCTTTTCTTAACAGTTAATCCATTGGAACAGTGATCTATGCATACCCTTTTATAAATTTCTTGTAGTATCATGGGTGTCCCAATGTTTATCTTAACTGACATACTAATTTTGGTGGAGGTAGATTAACAATTACTGCAATCTTGGCAAGATCTACTAACAAGCTTTGTTTGCATACTATATGGCCCAATAGTATCCCAAAGGGTGTTTCGAAGATGCACTTCTTGATGTTTAACGATATCTGACACAATCTACATCTTTCTAACATCATCCTCAACACCCCTACATGGTATTTCAATAGACTATAGACTATCCAATCATCTAGATATACCTCTAGAAACTAGTGGATGAATTCTTTGAATGCAACTATGACTACTCTGGAAAATATTGTTGGTGCATTCTTTAGTCCAAACGACATCACTGTGTACTGGTAGGATCCCCATTCGGTGGAAACAACGGTCTTGTATCTGTCTTCTGGAGCTATCTTGATCTGATGGTATCCTGAGAATTGGTCAGTGAATGAATAAGTTTCACGTCCTCCTACGTTCTCCAACACCTTATGTGTGAAAGGAGTAGGGAATGGGTCATGTAGGCACGCATCATTCAACTTCCTCAAGTCGACACATATCCTTATCCCTCCCTGTTTTTTCTCATGAAACAACATAGGGCTCAGGTTCTATGATTCTAGCCTCCAACATCCTATCAATTTTGGCTTTGACTTTTTTCTTATATATAGGGTTTAGTCTGTATGGTCTATGTCTGATAGTTCTTGCCTCAGATCTGAGAGGTATCTTCATTTCACCAAGCTCTCTTGCTATGCCTTTCATTTCTGTGAACATTGTCAGAAACATGTCATTGTACTCACACATTAAATTTGTTATGCTTTCCACGGTTTGCTCATCCCAATAGTCTCCAATGCTGGCCATTTTGGGATTCTCAACTATCCCAATGTTGACTTTCTTTACCTTGTTCGTCACAACAAATACTTCTGATTCCAGAGTTGGACCTTCCACTTCTCTTTCACCTTCAACTTCTGCAATCTGAATGTTTCATGGGTCATCTTCATTTGGTGCTTCTTCCTGCACATGGTAGCATGACAATAGTTATTTTATTGTTTGTATGTTTTGTTGTTGTTCTTTTGTCATGAGTTCAAATTCCGGTTCTTTAATGAATATCACCCCTCTGATTTTTTTAAGTGATGAGTCTATGTTTGGGTTCTCATACTCAAATGAGAAAGTGACTGTAAATTTATGTTGTAATATTGTCCATTTTGTAGTTCCTCTGCACAATTCCTGGATTGTATACCAATTTGTTGGAATCCCTTCTAATGTGTGAATAAAGTGATGAGGCCATTCCTCTGGTGGTGGCATCCTCCATAGCGTTCTGCACTTCTTCAAGTGTTTTTTTGGTGCCCCATGTCCATCGTATTTTTTCATTTGCTTGCTTCCCTGTCCTGCGCCAAACCTGATGCGCAGTAATCTCTTACATTGGTACTAGTATTTGATTGTTTCTTTGTGCGCACCCCACCATATGGAAGGTGTTGCCTTGAGTGTTATATCCATGGCTAAGAGCCTCTGATTTTATAATACTTCATCTTTATATCGTGTTAAGAATTCTTCTAATTCATTCATCCCATGGAAGCCGAGAGGTTCCCTTATCTTCGTACCTACCCATCTTGTTGCGTGGTCTATTATTGTGCATCTTCTTATGGAGACTTTGTGTAACCGCTGCTTCCAATTCTCTAAGACCGTATCTGAATCTGACACGCATGAGGTGTTTCTTCTCCAACTAAGTTCCCCATCTGCAGTTGGGTTCACATAATCTTCTTCTCGCGTGATTGTTCTGTACAACTAGTTAATTTACTCCAAGTCTAAGCAAGTATGTTCTACAAACCTTTCCCCCTCTGATGGGTCCAATGATGCAATGACTTTGTATTCTCCTAACTCGAATGTCATCTTCCTCGTCTTTAAGTTGATTATGGCCTGATTTTCAAACTCTCAATCCAAGCCAAGAAATTTCGAATAAGGTGTTGTTCCATCCACTACCTCTATTACTTTGAAATCGGTTTTAGTATGTACTCCATCCAGATCTACTATCACTCCTTTTAGTATTCCAATTGGTAGAACTCTATGTTGATTTGCTAGTTTTAACTGAACAAGTGAATATCCTAATGTGGGTTCTCCCATACATTGCCATGTCTTCTTGGGTAGCACATTCACTTCGGATCTTAAATCCAGTATAATATCTCCCATGTTGAAATCTCCAATGTTGGCATTCAATCTAAATTCTCTATTTGTTCTCCTCCTTGTATGCAGATGATTGACTGTTTTATATTCTAGCTTTCTTTCTACCTCTATGCTACATCTTTCTATCATATTTTTTAATACTTTAATAGAGGATAGATCATTTAGTAGTTTAACACGGGATTGCAAAAAATCCTTAATCGTACTTACTTGTCCCAGGGGTTGTGCTTCTTTAATGTGATCCAATGATGGAGGCATCTCGCATGCTTGTACTTCTTTATTATGTTGCACAGTTTATGTCGATCCAATGTATGGCTTCATGAATTCTTGTCTGGCCTACTTGAATATCTCATTTTCATTCTACGCATCAAACTGCTTCTTTGGTTCAACATTCTTCTTCACCCATTGGTGTTGTGCTAGATCTTATCTTACTACGTTGTTTCCTCTCTTAGCTCCTCCCTGCGTAACTATGTTGATGTTTCTTCCTTCATCCCTTAATTCCACTAAAATCCACTGAACATTCTAATTGTTCTGATTTCTCTTTTCCTGTATCTTCCCCAATAGTGTAGGATACTCTTCTGTGTCATGATCTGATGCGCGACAATACATACACGTCACAGGTGGAAGTGGACATTCTCTTGCATAGTGTCCTTGTTGTTGACATTTTTGTCATACCATTGTTCCTCTACCTCTTCCAAATCCTCCTCTTCATCTTCCTCCACCTTTGTAGCCAGCTCGATCTCCTCGTTGTCCATTTTACTGAGGTGCTTGGTTATACTGCGCGGGATTATAGTGTGGTTGTGTGGTATTGTACTGCGGCTACGCTATGTTATATTGTTGGTGTATAGTGTTATATTGTTGTAGTGTAGTGTTATACAAGGCTGGTACTTGGTTAAACTGTGGTGCGGCTTGCCCGAACATCATTTTTTCCTGCACCCTGTAAGCATATGATGCTCTTTCCCTCATGAGGTCCATGGTCATGCAATCTTTGTCATCATGTCCTACTGACTTGCAAAAGTTGCAATATGAACTCTTAGGTATTGTTTGGTACTTCTGCATTGGGAAGTGGTATGGATCATGCCCTTGTTTCTTACAGATCTCACACCATAGTCCTCATGTTGGAAATGGGTTTGTCATTCCTGTTGCCATGTACTTCGTGAATGTTGGACATTCATTCTAATGGTGTCCTTATGTCCTACATGTGGTACACCAAATGGATTCTCTTTTTTATTTACCTTTGTTCTAGCTTAGCTGGAATGTTAATTTATTCAGATCCTCCTTCAGCTCCTCTATGGATATATCTGTCTTCTGATATTGGTTCTCTTCCAGTTGTAGGGATGTCTGTATCTGAAACTTCTGTTGTCGCAAAGGATATTTCAAGTGTGGTAGCAGTGAATTGACGAACAGATGCCTATGTTGCATATATGTCATGACGTACTTTAGCTTTCCCTTCAATTGTTTGAATATTTGGTCAATCTCCCATACAGATTCTCCTGGTTTCTTTCTAATCTCTATCATCTCATTCATGTATTGGTCCTCTGAACTAGGCTTCTAGAATTCATTTATCAACAAATTTTTGATATCTCCAATCATTATGGTTGTCCTTGGCGGAGTGTTTGCAACTAAACTCATGTACCAATACAGTGCACAATCTCTTAGTGTGATAGGTAAC
This sequence comes from Picea sitchensis, assembly GCA_010110895.2. NCBI lineage: Eukaryota > Viridiplantae > Streptophyta > Pinopsida > Pinales > Pinaceae > Picea > Picea sitchensis. The sequence continues at coordinate 41,320 of SNQJ01S0062737.1, forward strand.
TGCGCAAGTTTAGTGTCCTCATCTATGATCCATTTCGCTTCCTATATATTTTCACAAATCAACAAGTGTTTCTCAAGGTCCTCCGACGCCTCTCCTTTGAATTCTGGTAACCTGATGGTGGGATCATGTCCCTCCATCCTAAATGTTGAACTACTACCTTCGCATGGTGTAGATACTTGACTAATGCTTCTTGAACTGGCTCCTCCAATTGTTGTTCCTTGTGTAGATGTACTTCCTTCTCTCTTCATTCTCCCGAAATTCGGTTGTCTAAATGGTGGTGTTATTCTTGGTGTATTAGTCGCACATGGGTTTATGGATTCCACACTAACACTGATATGGATAGGAGTGTTGTCTTCTATTCCCGCTCTTGGACCTCTCGTCTTCCTCTCATATGTTGCACGCAAGATTTACTCAATTTTCTCCACAGCCCAAAGATTCTCTACCTCTTCTTCGTCACTTTCCAAGGCTTCCCTCGCGGCTACGACTCTCTTCTTGGTGTTCACCTTATATTGGTAGGGTACTCCACTGTGCGTTCTTCCATTTGTTGCCATGATCCGCTTGATCTGGTATTTTTCCATCATAATTGAATCCAAGGCCTCCTCCTCCTTCTTTACTTTATCCCTTTCTCCTTCCATTTCTCCTTCTCTTGTCAGTGCTACCCCCATGCACACAGAGACGTTTAGTTGTCTGACTCCATTGTCATTACACCTTTGTTATATAGTAATATTTTAATATAAGTATATAACGATCTGATGTACCTACCTCGAGGTCCCTTCAAGAACTCTTGTTCTGCTGCATTGTAAGACTACATTGTATCTACTGCAAATTATGTGATAAATCCTGCAACAATGTTGTCTAACCAGAAATCTAATGCCCACGTAAACTTATAATCAACTCATTGTAACTGTGCGATCTCTTTCGGATTCCACTCTCGTTGTCTGATCTGATTTGTGGGATGGTTGTATTTCAACCTTTTTATCCACTCCTGCAATACATGTGGGAAATCGCCGAAAAATACTCCATGCAAGTCGTTGAATACGTACTTGTGCAGATATCTGTGTTGTGTCAAATTCATGTTTCAGTTATCTTTCTGCACAAACTCCATCTCATTTGTTTTCAACTAGCTCTCTATCTCTACCTTTGTTGGATTCCACAGTCTCAACATCCCCTTTTAGATTCTCATTCTCTCAGTGTCTTGTCGTTCAGTCTATCATTCTTTTAACGGATCTTCTGCAAATCTCAATACTCAATCCCATTCTTTTCCAACCAACCGGCAACAGAACCATTTGTTGGTTTTTATGTCCTTACTTTACTAATTATGATTCTTTATGGGTTATTTTGATCTTACCTCACTATCATAGATTGACCTAGTTCAGATTTAATAAGCTCCCAACAAAATCCCTCTAAAACTATCGTCCCCTCTGGAAGACCAGAAGGAAACGCAACACACAGAGTGTACTGCGTAGTCTCACCCAAGATAGCTCTATGGGTGGTTGCAACACTCAGGTGTTTACCACCTAGGAATGAGTGGAGATCTGTGGTTGTATCTTGTAATCTTTATTTATTCAGTCTAACATCTGATTATAACATTCATTTTGTTCATGCATGTGAAATACCATATCTAACTAGTTAATTCATTCATCTAACATTCACCATTTAACAACAATAAGGATGCATACATTCATTCACATAACACAGATGTTACTGTGGTTCACCCCCTCCTGGGATACGTTCATAAAGATCTGGCTCGCAAGCTATTTATTATGGTTCCGTAATATGTCACGTCACGTGTGTTTACAATCTTAGATCTTACTCTCTCCAATAGGTTCCTCGATCCCTGTGAGGCTGACTGGATCGCACCATGCTCCTTAGCCTGTGATATAACCCTCAAGATCGAGTCTCTCATAGCTTCCCTAGATTACCATCTCACTAACTGATACAATTCTTACAACTCTCTCTTCCTCGGTCGGTCGGCCCTCTCTTCCTCTAAGTACTACTTATTTATATTATTGTCTCATCAACCATTACAATACATTACAAAAACCCTAACCCTAACGTCATTAGGTCTTCCTTGCATGCACATCTCACCTGCTTCCCTTACACGTGTTGTTTTTCCTTCTAGCTGTCCTTTCCTCCTTTCATGCTTCTCTTCCCAAAAATAGTCTTTTCTCCTGACTAGGTCTGCATCCAACATACACCCATATCCATCACACGTGCATGCTCTATACATGCAATACTAAGCACACATACAATGCACTAGTATTCAGTGTGCACAAGTTTTATATCGACACTCATATTTAGCACGTTCAAAATTTTGGTTCCACGCATCATTATCTAGTGCACACAAATTTTGTGTTGGGCACCAATATTTCACACAAATTACATCTTTGCTCTGCGTCGCACCAAAATTCATCGTAGACCCTCTCGCACTCAATACTCAATACACATCTCCAATTTTGCTCCATGCATCACCAACATTACACGCACACGCACTGCACACCATTAATTATGCTCTGTGTGGTGCTCTTATTCAACGCGCTCTCACTGTGCATCACCAATATTCAATGTGCATGCCCTGCACGCTATTATTATGCACACACCCATCAATTATGCATGGAATCCATATTCATCGTGTACGTAATGAACTCTATATTATGTGTGCTCCACCAATTCTATACCCCGCAATTGCAATATTCAGTGCATACACTCCATGCACCTATATCTTCTACGCACTATAAGTCCTACATGATGCAGTGCCAAAATTTAGTATGCACACACTGTGCACCAATACTTATTGCATATGAGTCCTTTCTTCACTCGGCTGATTCTTACATATTTTCAGCTTACGACCCTGTGACCAACATAAAATTGCTCGCCTCGCCAAATTCATGTGGATCTTTGGCCCATACAAGTCTAGTCTTGAACCAAGATCTCTGATACCACTTTGTAACGTCCCCAACTCTTCTGAAACAACCATGTCACATCAAAATTTAAGCTCTGATACCACCTTGTAACGTATCCAACCTCCTAGTTGAGTCTTGTTACCACATTGTAAAGTCTCCACCACAACAACTTTGTTATTTAAATCTCTAATATCAATTATTTCTTTTGCAGAAGCAACTCGTTGAAACCAACAATGCGCACGAATGAATTTTTGTTGCACACTGTTATGTTTTCCCTCTCCATGCAACCAGTCTCGTACTGTCCTCAACAACTATGTCTTAGCAAATTTCCACCCTCAACCATCATTATTTCGGTCACGTCGACTGTCCCTCAACATGCATGACTTTTCTAGCTTCGTGCTAGAACCTATACAATTATTGTTGAAGTTACTTAACAAGATAGAGACTATAACAACGGAAAGAACTCATAATACAACTATGTGTGCAACCATTCATATGTTGTGAATGGGATCTGTCCCATTCATGTGCATAGACTAATACTACTTTGCGCGCGCAATGATTCAAGTCTTGCCTCATAATTCCATAATCGTTACCACATAATTATCTAACTGAAAACACTTAATAACTACCACACTCTACATATGCAATAGTTATGTAGAACTAACAATATATGTACAACCTAACATAACTATGTATCAATTCCATAAACAACAATATCATAAGCAATCACAAGTTGAACTGTATATAAGCACATAAACTTGTCATAGTCCCTGCCCTACATATGCAACAAACATGCAGTTCTACAACATATATAATCCACGCACAAATACATATATACAACTGTATCACATAATATATTTCACATGTATATGCACATTACTCAAAGAATAATACACATAAGAAGACACTTATCTTTTGTTGTAATCCACCAACTGCGCACAGACCTTAGACGTTCCTCCCAGCCATAGACTCTATCGCTTAGAAACTCTCGACAGCAAGTCACCTCCGATCTGGAGCAAAAAATCCAGCTGGGCAAAGGATTCCTAAGCCAAGCTAAGGTCTATCCACGGTCCAAACACTTAAACAAAGGTGTCAACCCTAGCAAAATGACTACAGTCCCTCATTTTTCACATGCATGTCCCACCCTAGGAAGTGTGCCCCTTCTCTACTCAACATTTCTTCAGCTACCCCACTTCCCTTCCCTGGCTTTAGAAACAGGCCAAACAGGAGTTCTCAGAGCCCTATAGCTGCAACTGTTCACCTTGGGAAATCAATTCCCAATAGTTCTCTCAACTGGAGAGAATGCTTACGGACTTGACAAACTCACTTCTTCGACAAACACAGGCCCGACAACCCGCTTCTTCAATAGCACATTGGCCTGACAACCCGCTTCTTTAATCGCACATAGACCCTTACAAGTTACAACAAGATGTGGATGCTTAACTGTAACACCCTGTTTCCCCCAGCTTGTAAATATGACTGGACTGGCCAAGAACTATGGCAAACTCATAAATATGAATATGTGATGTAAAGGGACCTTGAGGAAAAGGTCCATGAATGTGAATGACATTTTGAATTTATTGCAGAACTGCTGAGAGGGGATGTGCAGAAAAGAGATCACGATGGTGGTGGAAGGCACATGAAAAGGTGGCGTTAACTTCCACCGAGAATTAATACCGTATTTGGACTCCACTGGCCCGGAGAACCAAAAGCGGCTCGCTGGCCCCCAAATTTAATGTCTCGCAGGCTGGTAGGCAGGAGGCTTGATGAGGGAAGGGATGGTGAACCGCCCATCCGTAGAGCCGTCAAGCCTGATCGGCACAAGGGTAATCGTGCCACATGCAACCTCGCGAGAGGATAAGGCGCATGGCAGAAGCCATTGAGGGGGCAGACGCGAGGGGAACTCTGGCATTACGTAGAGTGAGTGATAGCAGAGAGGAAGGATTGCAACCTTCGCTCCTGGTCACTGGTAGACAGAGAGACGCAGTCTCACGGTGTCGTGGTCTCAGCTCGGGGGTGGCTAGTGGTAAATCCATTGGGAGTCGCTATGCCTACGGTTGGGTGGAAACGAGCACCCCTCTCAGTAGTCGCACCCACTTCTAAAGTTCTTTATGATAAGTGTTTTTTTCATATTGCATTTTGAAATTCATATGTTGACATATATGCTCATAATATGTGAAATGGTGAACAATTACAGTATAAGAATGTCTGTGCAGTGTTTTGATAAGTAATGTTAGATATATGCTTATAACAAAAAGACCACGCATGGCTTATGTTGATAAATGAATTTAATTAGACATGAGTCGAACTAAGTTAGGCTTCCAGCCCGTTCTCGGGAAGCTGTTTAAACTTATCTACCTCCGGAAATGCCCCGGTATAGATCTCTTCACAAAGATTCCCTCCTTAGAAAGGTTCACCAAGAACCCAGAAGAAGGACTCGAGTGCGGAAGTCTCATTAACCATGTACGAGGAGGAATGACCCTCTTAAGGTTCCGAGGTAGCAGTGTAGGGATATGTAACAAATCGACGAATGAGATCTCGTCGGATGACCCATAGCCATTAACGAACGTTAGATTGACGAAAGTAATGAGGGCGTTACATACCTTTCCCCCTTTTCCCTCTATCCTCATGAAAAACGAGGAAATCGGGATCGTAGGTCCCAAGACCCAGGACAAAATTTGGAACATTGATCTTTCCACATCCACGAAGTAGTGGAAGAATGCACGAGGTAGGACAATCTGAGCCGTTGGATCTCATCATAAATCTCGTCGGCCGTTGGATTGGGTTAAGACGCTCGGATTTTAGTCTCTGGAGTGTGCGCAGGAAGGACGGATCTAGACCGTTAGATCTTCGTCCAATTACCCGTCAGTCGTTGGATCAGACCGGAGTTGTCCGAGTGTTACCATTGGGAGTCCAGCCATCGGCATATCGGGATTCTCAAGGAAAAGAACATCGAGACACTTCATGTCTCGAAATGCCAGGAAGATCTGAAACACCCGTTGAGGACACACGTGGCGGAGATCGAGGTTTTCTATCGGGAGTCGGGATATCGACATTCCCGTGGACAGGATATCGGGAAAGTCCGAAGTAAAAACCCCGGCAAAATCTAAGCCGTCCGTTTAGGGAGACAGGTGTCCGAAATCTGTGGAGAGTCGGGACATTCAGCATCGGGAAATCAGAGTTCTTGAAGCTGTGAGAATGGGAACATCACAAGTCTCGAAATCTCGGAGAAATCGGACCATCCATTAGGAGAGGACGTGTGGCATCATTCGACGTCGTCGGGGAAAGTCCCAATAGGAAGTTGTTGATCGGCGTTTGTGTCATCGGGATATCGAGAATCCTGAAGACAATTTGTTTATGCATTTTGGAATCACGACGCTCGAAACCCCAATGAGTAGGAGCCAGCTGTCAATATATTAGAGAAGTAAGAAGCACCATTATGGGGGGCCAGATGTCAGCATAGCGGGAAGATGGGATTCGAAGGATCGGGAATCCCGTGAGCCCATACATTTTGGCATTGAAAACTCCGTATCCCCGACAAGGGATAAGACTGTGGTCACGGGGATCGTGGTCATGTGAGTTAGGAGCCTAGCCAGGAGAGCTAGCACGTAAAGGACGCATTGGGATTCGAGGAATCGTGAGTCGTGGGGACATTTTCATTTCAACATCGGAAAATCTGAAACTCCGATGGGGGACAAGGCTACGGTCTTGTGAGATAGAGGTCACGTGGACTAAAGACTTATCCCGGGAGGCCAAGGCAGCAGAGGAGCATGTCGGGAATCGGAGATCGGTGAACCAAATTGTTGGGACATCATGAGTGTCAAAACCCCGATGAGGAGGTATGGCTGCGGTCATATAGAGGGAGGTTGTATGGACTCAAAGGACTAGCCCAAGGGGACTAGTGGAAGTTGGAGTGCATCGGGAATCGGAGGATCGCGGATCTAAAGGGCATATACATTTTGGCATTAGAAAGCCCGAAACCCCGATGAAAAGAAACAATATAAGGCTGCAGTCTCGTGATCACGGTCGTGTGGACCAGGGCATAGCCAGGAGGGGCTAAGGTCGGAAGAGAGCTCATCGAAGATTGGAGAATCGAGGGCATAGGAACCCTCGACATTAGAAAGGACAAAACCATGAAAACTTGAAGTTGTCATCAGGAAAAGACCACGGTTAGGTGTAGAGAGCCATATAGGTGAACGAAAGACCCGTTGCTCAGGGATGGCATGACGCTGATGCAAGCTTCGGGGAGTTCTCATTGTTGAGAACTAAACGAAAAAGTTTGATCTAGGTAGTGGGTATGTTACAAAGTGGTATCAGAGCATGGTTACAACACTCGGCCTAATTGGGCTCATGCACGAGTAGCGCATAAACTCCGTTCGAAGCACTCCTACGAGGAGTAACCCCCTAACTTGACTCTCTGGTCCAGGATTAAAAACTTGGAAAATGAGAATCCGATTGTGTGTGTGTGTGAAAGAGTTATTATGAATTTATCATAAGAATTATAAAATGGATTTAACTCTTGACTATGCCGGTTGTCTTTTCACTCCGTAGGACAATCAAGCTGAGAATCTGGGGCCTTGGTATGGTGACTCACAAGAGGGTGGAGAAGGCTCCACAACTGAGTGAAAAGAAGTGCGACAGGAAGAGAAATAAGACCCCTCAGACCCTATTTGAGATTTGTGAGGAGTCTCATGGTCGTCCAGACCTAGCTGAGACTGTGAGGAGTCTCATGGTCGAATTGCAAAGCTGCAAGGCCGATAATGAAAGGATGATGAAAGAATAAGAAAAGCAAACTGAAATTAATGCAGTTCTACTGCAGAGCTTATCCGACCTACACCGACAAATGCATCATGAACCTGAGATGCAGAATCATGGTCGTGTTAGTGGCCATACTGAGAGAAGCACATCAAGAAAGGTCCACCCCAGAGGTAAAGGACCAGCATCAGACGATTCCACTGAGAAGGAAGCTAGTGATTTAGAAGACTCTTCCAGCAGCAGGACCAGTCCCTATTCTCGCAGAAAATAAAAGAATAAAAAGACTTCCAAGAGTCATAAATTTGAATAATTCAGGAAGGCCAAACCCCCCTCCTTTGACGGTGAGATAAAGAAGGGAGAGGAAGTCGAGGCATGACTACTTGGACTGAAGAAATACTTGAATTTGAAGGCCCGAGTGGCCACTTTCAATCTGAACGGAAAGGCTTCCATCTGGTGGGAAGACATTAAGAACATGAAAGGGATCCGCGAGGAGGACCTGTCTTGGAAATAGTTTGAGAAGTACTTCCGGAAGAAGTATTTGTCGGAAAGGTATTTCGACGAGAAGGCTAAAGAGTCTTATGAACTCAAACTGGGACAACTTACTATGGAGGAGTATGTCAACAAATTCCTTTACTTACTGAGATATGTACCCTACATCAAAGCAGAGAAGGCGAAGGCACAACGCTTCATCCGTGGGATACCCAAAGAATACCGGAACCGAATTGAATTCAATGAGACAAAGACCTTAGAAGACACTATATGAAAGGAAACATATTGTCATGAACAATATGGACATCGGGCAGAGTCTCGTGGAGACTGGAGACCGAAGAGTGGTTCGAGATTTCAGAAAAAGGAGAGAAAATCCTCGGGATTTAAAAACTACAAAAAGAACCCCAGAATGAATTTCCCAACCCGGAGTGTACTCCAAGAGAACTTTTCCTCGGGGGACAAAAATAAAACTTCTGGACCTATATCAGTGAAGACTAACAACCCAAATAAAGAACCTCTGAAATGTTGGGATTGCGGAGGAGAACATCTCCGGAGAGACTGTCCACACCGACAACAGAACAGTCGAAAAATTTATAACATGAAGGAAGACACCACAGTCAACGATGTGGAAAGAAGCGTGCCGCAAATTTATGCAGCCTTGGATAATAACCAAGATGACCACCAAGCTTCAGTGGTGGAAATAGAAGGTATGATTTTCAACCATCTGGTGTCTGTTTTGATTGACCCTGGTTCAAATTTGAGTTATATATCCCCTAGAGTTGTTGATAAGTGTAAACTACAACCACAGAAGCAAACTAAACCATGGTTGGTACAGTTAGCCACTGGCACCAAAACAAAGGTAGTAGAGGTCATACCAGCTTGCCAATTAAGGTTGGGTGAATTTCTCACCCGAGCAACCCTTAATATGTTACCCCTGGGATCATACGACCTATTGATTGGTATGGACTGGCTAGCCGCCCATAAAGCCAAATTGCACTGTTACCATAAAACCTTAGAATGTGTGAGAAAAGAAGAAAAAAGGATAACCCTTCAAGGGATCTGAAAACCGGTCTCGGTGAGGCAAATACCATCCCTGCAAATGAGAAAGTATTGCCGAAAGGGATGTCCCCTATATGCAATATAGGCGCTAAAAACAATCGAAGGCGCTAAACCCAGCCCTGATGATCACCCTATACTGAGAGAATACAGAGATGTGTTTCCGGAAGAGGTACCGGGTCTACCTCCGAGAAGATACATTGACTTCTCGATAGAACTCGCTCCAAGAGCGGTGTCGGTGTCTAGGACACCCTACCGAATGAGTACACCTGAGTTAGTGGAACTCAAATTGCAATTAAAAGAAATGATGGATAAGGGTTATATTCGACCCAACGTGTCCCCATGGGGAGCACCAGTCCTGTTTGTGAAAAAGAAAGATGACACCCTTAGACTGTGCGTAGATTACAGACAACTTAATAAAGTA